>SJJU01005579.1:0-33088 GCA_012932125.1 Conopomorpha cramerella | reverse complement strand
TTTTTAGCTCTAAAAAAATCTAATTTATTTAAATCAAATCTAATCTTCTGGATTGGTCTCCTACCTAATTCCCCATGCCTGTATCAATGACTTATCACCACATTTTGAATAAATTATGAATGAATTCGGTTTTTGTAAAATATATTCTTGATTGCAATCTTCTAAAATGTACTTGATCCCTAGACACTTTTGATGTGTGTATACAACGCTTCGGGCAGTGAAAGTTTTATTTTTACTATGACAAAGGGAATTGTCACAAAATTACGTGGTTAATACTCACAATAAATATCAAGTATTACTTATAATTTAGTGAATTGTTGGAGCGAATACTATTTATATAAGTCACGGCGTGACATTGCTTGTCGCCTTGGCGGCGGTCAGAGTCAGACATGGCCGACTAACAGAATTTCATTTAAAATAAACTTCAGTACATAACAAATTCCCTTAGCCCAAGAGGTCAGACTACAATGGACGCCACGTTAAATGGTAATAAGATAAACAGATTCATCCGACCTGAACCTGAAATTAGTGTATTTTTCATGACGTAAAAGTCCAGCGAGGAAAAGGGCAGTCTAACTGAGATTGACAGGTTGCATACGAATGAGCCGCCGAGGTCGCATTACCTTCCGCGATTCAAGTTTGAATGGCGATCGTGGTTCTTTTTTTTAAATTAAAAAGCACGCAATTTGTAACCGGCCAGTTTTCGTCTGGAAAACTCTGTGGAGGGTGATGTTATTTTTAAAAATATGTCAGTATACATATAGGATAACAAAAAATATTGATGTTAATTGACTCAATATTGTCACAAAAATGACACTAGGTTTCTGTTAATGTAATTTAACTATTAGATACTTCTATTTTCCTCATGTCAGTGGCGATGGTGACGTAATTTGTAGGAATGAGAGAAACAATGCAATAAAAATATTAGAAAATCCTCACTTATCTGTGGCAAAAATAGTATAAAATTATGAAATTATTTTGTACTCACCGTTACTAAAATAAGAGGCAGTGACCATAATATGGTCGGAAGTCCTAGTTACGTTTGAACACATTTGGTGTAAGTGACTCCTTCGCATCCAAGCACTATCACACCTGAAACAAACAAACAAAATCTTATTTTAGTTGAATACTTTTATATACAGTATACCAGAATCGGTCAGAAATACAATCTACATACACACATCAAAAGTGTCTAGGGATCAAGTACATTTCAGAAGATTGCAATCAAGAATATATTTTACAAAAACTGAATTCATTCATATTTTATTCAAAATGTGGTGATAGGTCATTGATACAGGCATGGGGAATTAGGTAGGAGACCAATCCAGAAGATAGATTGATTTAAATAAATTAGATTTTTTTTAGAGCTAAAGATGTTCTTGATCCCTTAGACATTTTTGATGTGTGTATAAAGAAACTAGCTGTCCCGGAAAACATTTATTTTGCCATAACAAGTTGCCTTTGTACCCCGTGTATTGGGAGAAATACAACTGGTAGATGCTTAAAAAAGTTATAGTAACCGATTCTCAGACCTACTGAATACGCATATAAAATGCGCTAGTAAATATCTTTATTTCATACATACTGTGATGGACTATGAGGTGACGTATGTCTGTGTGTGTGTGTGTGTGTATGTGTATGCGCGTGTATTATTATTATTATTGTGTTGAAAAAAAAAAGTAAGTAAGAATTCGACCTTGAGGGTGCCGTGCTAAGTAAAAGATACTATACTCTTTTATAACAACAAAGTTCATTTGTTGTTGCGAGTCGTAAAGGCATCCACGGTGGGCCCGAACATCGATTTTTCAATAAAACAAGTCTATTTCTGGTAAAACGTTGCCGCCATGCCCGTGACTTGTTAAGGGAGCCTCCTACGCACGGAGCACGGTTGAAAAATTATTGACTTTAAAAGGGGAAGTATAAACATTAGGCGATTTTCAATTTGAATTTATTGTACTGAGTAATGGGGGTGAACAGAGACCGGCCGGGTAAATAGAAATCCAAATTGGATTCTTTGTAATAATTTCCAAAATTATTTATTATTAACACTGGCGTTTTTTAAATCTGGTGACGGTATTGTTTTGCAAATGCAACGGCCGTATTGTTTTATAATGGTTATTATACCTACATTTAGATAAAGCAGATTATTCCTATTCTATTCAGGCAAATTCGATTCTGCATTAATTTTACGTCATTTTTTGTAAAGTTAAGACAGTGGTATAGTTTTCTAAAAACTATGATTAATTGTGGGGAAATGACAATAATCGCCGCGCTCGGCAGGCGGTTTGGCGATCGCAGTGGTGTTGTGGTTCAACTCACAGAGAGCGCTGCTGCCCGTTCTCTGGAGAGTTCCCTCTGTCGTCTCTTACGACCCCCATGACGGGAAAAGTTAGGCTGGGATGGTGACACATGCATTCTATTCGCCGTCACCACACGCTTGTTCATACATACATAAACTTCACGCCTGTTTCCCAGAAGGATAGGCAGAGACTACAGATCTACATTTGTCACGGTCCTAGTCCCTTTCGCTTCATCTACATTCATACACGAAACGCTTGTACACTGAGCAATAAAAAACGAAACCAGGAGGCGAATTCTTACGTATTGATTTATTAGTATTTGACGTAGAAATACTATCCAAACCACGACGTATCACGTGTTGCGAAGAACTCTAATACGGTTGGCAATTAGGCTCTAGTAACTTCATTCATACATAAACATTGTGGACGGGGCCAATTATATTTTAGTACAAGTGTTTGGCTCCAGTTCGTTGGCACTTGTAATCGATTCGGGCTCCAGAGGTAGGCCTCCGTTTATATTCTTCAAGCACGCGAGTTTTATAATACCTATGTATAAATCTTCTATTCCAAGGTGCCTCGTTTACCTAGACATTTTTTTTTGTATATGGGCTGGGGGAAATGTCTCGACTGAATGAAATCGCACGGAGTTTACTTGTCTTACATTGTTATGGGTGTACGGTATGATATTTTTTTTTGTTTATTTTATTTATTAAGGGAAACCAACAAGGACTTGCACTAAACATAACATATAATAAAACAACACAGTAGGTAAGTGCAGCCTTAATAATACGCTACCACGGAGAGCAAATAAGTTTATGTAAAAACACCTTAATTACAAAACACAGATGAAACAATGAGTAAAAAAACAAAGTTAAGTACAAAAAAGGTGTTCAAGTTATGTCTCCCTCTAATCGCCTTGGTGTAAAAGAGACAAATTATTCTCAAGATTTACTTGAGTGCTGATAATCAGTAGTGGTAATAATAATTCAGAGACAGGTCCACCACCATCCAAGCCGCTGCCTCTCTCTGTACGGGCCATTCTCTGGAGACGTGCGCGTCTACTTGCTGCAGCCTCTTTTCAACGCACACGTTTTCTTGACTCCATACAAATTATCTTTGTCCATCCCTGTTTTGTTCCCAACTCTCCCCCTTCTGGGGCATGACGACCACATTACGGACACTTCGCGTCGGGTCCTCGTCGCGTCTTCAGTTGTTTACAGGCTCATGTGTTATTCGGAGTAGTATTAAGATGACTGCTTCAGAAATAGTCTTTGGGTCTTACTAATAATGGCGGAATTGCTATTTCGAAGATACACAAAGCTCAACTTAACTTGTCAGTTGCATATCAAATACGGAATAACCAGTTCAAGTAGACCTGTAATAACCGTTGTGTAAGTGACAACGCGTTTATTGGTAAGGGGGTTTGTGTATACATGCAGTTCCATTGTTCCAGGTGATAACGAGGAACGGCACAGGGATCCGTGGCGTGCTCCATGCCACGCTGGTGGCCTTCGACAAGCAGTGGAACCTCGCGCTGGCCGACGTGCTCGAGGTGTGGACGCGGAAGGGCGTGAAGAAGAGGAAGATACCTCCCATGGGTACGTGTGGCTGTGACTTTGGATACCTATGGATGTCTATGGATGTAGACATTTGGCAATGATCCTGAGTTTCCTGGAAATGTATCCTGGGTCTCTTCTTTATTCGTTTTTGGTTTCAGAATTAGGTTGACAGTGGAATTATGGTCGCGATAACTTATGTGTTAGAAATGGAAACAAATTTTTTTTTCTCTGCTAGAATTTCATCAGATTTTTGACTTATCAGGAATAGCCAGCGGCGTGCACACCATATAGGCAAAAAGACAATGCCTAGCCTAGTATCTTGGTTATCCGACCTAATAATGACTTATTGCTAGATCCTTTTTTGTTGTACTCTCGTCATAGGCTAACGAAGGTCCTGTGTTTTGTGGGTGAGTAGATAGGTAGGTACCTATATTTCGTTACCTATTCACATAGGTGTTAAACCTTGGGGATTACTGCCTACCTTGTCGTTAAAGCCAGTGCACGCCACTGGGAATAGCCTATGAACAACATGGCTTTGGTCGCAAAAAGATTGGTTTTCTTCGAAAAATATAGAAAGCTAAACTTATATTTTCTCAGGCACACCAGTACCCCGCGGGAGCGCGGCGAAGATCTGCTCCGTCCCGGTGGTGACGGAGACACCACTGGGCAAAGGTTTGTGGGAGTGCACCAGGCACCTGCCCCAGATGCTGGTGAGGGGGGAACACGTGGTCCTCGTCAACGTCGTGGAACGGTGATAAACAGATAAATCACACGGTGAAACACATGGTGACATAAAGTCCTCGGTGAACAAATTCGCACGGCTGTTCGACATTTTCACAGCATTGTAGTGATTGGATAACAAATAAAGATGGCGCACAATACTCGTGTTTTTAATCTTTTAATCTCCCACCAGCTGTTTTCGTACTTTACTCCAGAGTTTAATATAGTAGGTATTGGAAACTGTATTGTAGGTGATATGCAAAGCGTCTTGTTGGAATCAATACTTTATTTAACGAGATAAGTTTTCGTAATATGGAGAATAGTCGGGTACATAAGTTTAAATTTCGAATCTCCCCTATGAAAGTGATTGGCCGGGGGCCAAAGGGCGTCGCACCTAGGCCGCCCGCCGTCTCAGAGTTCAACCTCCGCGAAGAAAGTTGCATCTTTTGGCACTAGATCGGCGGCGGCGCTGGCCGGTTACAATTTCGTTTGAAAAAGAAAAATAGTCTTTCGCGTCGTCGTGTGAAAGCGCGCGAAAATGTTCGGCTGGCAGTCGCTCAGCGGTTGCTGAGGTCGACGCACGGTCGCCGGCGGTCAGCGCCTGCGACGCACGGGACCCGCTCCCGGCGAAAACGCGTAAATGGAAAAAAACAATCCTAGGGAACAATGCTTTTGTTCTCGCTTCCGGGTCTTGCGGCGTGGCCGCTTCGGTTTTCTTTCACGTGTTATTACAGGTTTATGAGTTTTCCGCTGTTATTATTTAATAGGACGCAATGCGGCAATTATTTAATACGCTTTGAATGGAGCATGCATTGTTTCTGTTGACCGATTACGTCGTTGGGCTGAAGGGGACAATAAACTTGATTAGTACTTGGTCCATATAGAGCTTGGGTTGTTTCTCTGACGCAGAACTGACTTTTGATCTGAGAATTGTACCCCGCAGGAGCGTTACAGCTTATCTAGTTTCTACAGAACAATCAAACACACATCAAAAGTGTCTAGGGATCAAGAACATTTTTAGCTCTAATAAAAATCTAATTTATTTAAATCAAATCAAATATTCTGGATTGGTCTCCTACCTAATTCCTAATGCCTGTATCAATGACTTATCACCGCATTTTGAATAAATTATGAATGAATTCAGTTTTTGTAAAATATATTCTTTATTGCAATCTTCTAAAATGTACTTGATCCCTAGACACTTTGATGTGGGTATTTTGGTAAAATTCGACGCAGCTGTGTCGGGGATTAGGACTAGTAGGTTTACACTACGTTCGGTATTCACTAGAGCATTTTAGAAATCTATCGATCTAATATCTGTGTGTTTGTCTATTTGATACCTATGTCATACCTTGTCCAATTACCTAAGCTAAATGTACCAAATTAGTTACAAACTGATGATACCGGACTGTGATAGGTACACAACTGTAGTAGTGTTTCTTTATGTCTTTTTAGATATTGTATACATGCCCTAACCTTAGTCAGTTCTTCCAGAAGCGACATATTTCGTCGAACAAATCCAAATATTGCTGTCACTGCAGCCGCCATGTTTTTTCCGCGCGCGGGCTTTCCTAAACAATCGCTTTCCCGCCGCTATTGGTATTTTTTTTTAATCTGTCAAGCACGAATTTCTTTTCTGGGACGTTTACTTTTGTTTTTAAACTCTTACATGACTTTCAACAAACTTTGTGTTATACCACTGTATCTCTGTATGCAATCTGTATAACGATGAAATAAAGACATTTTGATTCGATTGATTGTTCTTTTTATGAATAAACTAGCTGTATAACTCAATATTGTTCACCGGGTATATAGGCGCGAATATAACCAAAGACAAGCTCGAGCTTACCTTCGTTATTTTACTCGACGTTTCGTCGCAGTTGCATGCGTCGTGATGGACAACAAAAAAAAAAAAAACAAAAAATGATCGACCTAAACTAGCTGCCCCGAAAAACATTTGTTTTGCCATAATAAGTTGCCTTTGTACCCCGTGTATTGTGAGAAAAACTACTGGTAGATTCTCAGACCTACAGAATACGTATATAAAATTTGGTCGCTGAAAAAATTCCTGTAACCTTTGCATCACCGTTGCGCGTGCGCCGTACCTAGGGGTTGTACGATGCGCCGGCGCGGGTGCGTCGCATGCGCGTGCGCGTGCGCGTTCGCGCGTCCAGACGCAACTGCAAATAGACGCGTTACGTAACGCGGCCGATGCACCGCCCGGCCGGCTGTCCTGCGCGCGGTTAGTCTAACCGTGCGGTTACATGCGCTCCACATCATACTACTAAGTAGGTTAGGTTATTAACCCGCCGCAGCTAAGGGTGTGTTGCGTAACTAGTTTATTTTTAATTTTGTGGAACAAAAAAAAATTTTTTTTTAAATAGCTTTGACCACCATTCTGCCTGATGTTAAGCAGCGATGTGGTCTAATTTAATTTTTAGGTTATTAAACTGCCACAGCTAAGGGTGTGTTGCGTAACTAGTTTATTTTTAATTTTGTGGAACAAAAAAAATATTTTTTTTTAACAGGTTTGACCACCATCCTGCCTGATGTTAAGCAGCGATGTGGTCTACGATGGAGCACACTTGTTCGTTAGGTACCTATTTACCCCAGTGACATGAAGACTTTTTTTTTCGAATTTCTTATTCTTTTTTACATGATGGTTGATTTGACTATTGATTTACTACTGTTTAGTGCAGAAACGGAGAAAAAATAACTGTTCAGCAGTTAATTTCCAAAACATGCGCCCTGCAAGGGCATTGCAAATCATACAATACATATTGTATTTTGAAGCCATTATTGACATTTTTATAATCTATCTGTAACGTTTTCCCGCAGCAATATATTTTTTTCTAAATAAAATTTTACTTCAGTCCACATCATCGTTGTAATGCCAAAGAAAACAAAACAGACGTTAAGTAAAACAATCATATATATACCTACACTTTTTTTATTAACGTCCAGTTCGTTAGCTTCTACCAGCGTTCAGTCACCGGTCGGTCTTTTAATATTTTTCTTACATCCTAAAACAGCGAGTAATAAATAGGTTTAAATTTAGCGAGTGGCATTGGGTGAAGCTGCCAGACGATTGGGTGATAGAATAATCCACAACTGTCTTTGGCAGACGGGCGTTGTTTTTTGCCCGTTATAAAATACCTCACAGGATTTTTGCCGAGACCGGAAAATATTTGTTGATATTAAAAGTCTAAAATGGGTAGGTATTATAGCGCGAAAATTAACCAAAAATAAGTATATTCCGCTTGAACTTCGTTGTTTGCCCGTTTCCACACAGTTACATGTGCCGTCGTCGCGAGCTGACATGACCTATAGTCGGCGTCACGTAAGAAGCAAATTATGACAGGTCGATTGACATGAGTACCTAGCCTAGACTGATAGTGTTGTACAATATTTGACAGATTCGATTTATTTTAGAATCGATTTATGAATGATGTTTTGGTACCATCAATTACAGTCTTCATATATGTTTTATGAGCAACAGACAATGCATTCAAGGTTTTGACAAGATGAAACTTATTTGTTAGCCGTTCATAATACGTGCTGCAGAGCTTATTATATTTATTTTAGGTACATACAAATGTTCATGAACCAAAAAAGTCACATCTCTATTAATTGATGACAACGAGCTAAAAAGCAATAGGACGTCCAACGTTAAGATAAAAATGTCATCGCCATACATTTGGTTGTCAGTCACGTCCATTCTAAAAATTGTTCAAGGATTTATCAATGTGTCAGAATTTGCTTCTAAAATGACGACGACTATAGGTATACTCATAAAATGAAGTAACCTATCACATTGTTTCCCTTATGGCATCTTCTCTATATTATAATGTATATTTCAATGAATAACATTTGCCTCACAATCGTTGTCTACACTTAAACAGGCGTGAGTCATACATACGAAGAAGTGCCAGTAGCTTCCATTTACCGAGCGAAGATTGTCCGCGGCGATCAATACAATGCGTCTCGATAAGGCGTCAAAAATGCATTTCCCAGTAATTTTCAATAATAACAATCAATCGAAAGCGTACGGCGAGTTAACGTCGACAATAACTCGCCTATAACATAAACATTTCAAGATCAGGTCGATAAAAATCGAAGCCATCCATTAACCGTTCGAATTAATTTTCGCCGCAAGATGGCGCTGCCGATGCGAAATGAGCGAAATTATATTTATCATCGGCCCGAGATCTCCTTATAAAGTAAACAATATTCGCTGCGCACGCGCATATGGCTAATGGCGTTCTTGGATTACTTCCGTCAAGATTATAAAGTGTATTTACTCGTTTGCCTTCGTCGAGTGCGTAAACGAATGTAATGTTGATATGGTAGTGTGTTGCGTGGCTGCAGGGCGCGGCGGGTGCTGCCGCCTTTCAAGGCTCACACTTCGAAAACATCAGCTGCCTAGGTACGGTCGGCCAAGAAAATGGTCTATCAGTTTCGATGACACTTCCTGTGTCACTAAAACGTCAATAAGGTAGAGAATATACCAAATATTGTGACAAGTGAACAATGAACCTTAATTTTTAATGTCATTCATATGAGTTCAACCTAGAGCAGATTCTTGGCCGACTGTACCTACTACATACATACACTTCACGCCAGTCTCCCAGAGATGTAGGCAGAGACTACAGATCTCCATTTGTCACGATCCTGACATACCTCTTTCGCTTCATCTACGTTCAGACATCTTTTCATACATGACCTCCGGTTTCGAGTACTTTTCACGCCACCTTCGGCCAGGACATCACCAATCTGGTCGATGAATGTCCTTCTGGGGCGACCTCTACTCACCCGGCCCATTACATCACCCATATAAATCTCTTTCGTCAATCGACTTTCATCCATTCTCTCCATATGCCCAAACCACCGAAGCATGCACTTTTCAATCTTGGTAACTCTACTATTTGGTATAAAATTCATGGAATTCCTTGCAATCACCATTGACTACAGAGAAATGTTAATTAACGACTGAAGACGCAAACATTGGACGAAATGACTCTACATAACTGAATTTTTCTTAAATAAATTAATGAAAAATGGGGAAAATCTGTCAGAAAAACGTCAAAGTAAATTGCCCATTGCACTTCACGCCTTTAATCCCAAAGCAGGATAGATGCACTTTCAAATAGAAATACAGGTTAATAATTGTTGCACTAATTAATTTCTACACTATATTGCATGCTTGACAAAGCTTCACAAAAAAAAATGTAGTAGGTTATATTAATAACTAGTCGTCCCGGCAAACATTTGTTTTGCCATAGGAAGTCGCCTTTGTAGCCCGTGTATTGGATGAAATACACCTTTTAAACCTTCCCTGGACTTCAACGAATAATTCGAGACCAAAAATAGCCAAATTCGTCCAGTCGTTCTCTAGTTTTAGCCAGACTAACGAACGGCGATTCATTTTTATTTATATAGATTTTAAAATGTTTATACAAAATATTAATGAACTTGTTAAAATAAGCAATATTTTTAATAATAAACGTATTCATATTTTTCAAATAGTACCTATACTTCTAGTATTTAAAAAATACAATTTCCTTAATTAACTTTAGCACAACTTACGAACATGTCCCTTGGTTTGGAAAAATCAGCAGCATCTCTACGTCAGTAAACCTTCAAAACATAGTCCACGTACATAGAGCTAATGTTTCATAGCATTAGTTAGAGCGAGAGGATCAATTGACGTGTCATTTTCTTCTGCATCGGTGTCATTGTTCCCTCAAAGTCAAAGGAATAAGGTAAATGCACCTCGTGCGGGTAGTGTCAGAGTCGCCGACCTCCGTCTTAATGTTCACACAGTTTAGTTGTTAATATTAAACCTATGAGGATAAATGTATTGACGTTGCGTTCGCGTGTAACAGCGTTCTAACGTCCGTAAAAAAAAAATACACTTCACGCCTTTAATCCCAAAGAGGGGTAGGCAGAGGCACTTGCTAAAGCAAGTACCACGGTTCACCAAGCGTATTTAACCCAACGTGACAGGGGGTGAGCCCATCGCCGTTATACGGTTCACACACCTTGTGGTGTGCGGGTTTCATCACAATGTTGTCCTTCACCGTACGAGCGTTGCGTACATAGGCTCTGAAAAAGAGTCCCATTGGTACACGTCCAGTAGCTGGACTCGAACCCGGAACCTCCCGGTTACAAGTCAAGTGTCCGACCAACTGGACCACAGACGCTATCTAACGTCCGTATTTTGACATTATCAATATTCTGAAACTAACTACGACGTGAGAAGTGAAGAAGAGACGTGACGTGCAATTCGGCTTTGTATGTATCTACCTACATTTACATTATATGACATACTAACAAAAAAAAACCTATAATCAGCCAGTAGTATCTAATATATAAAGTTTCCAAGTCACAATGTTAGTTACCGTAATCCTCCGAAACGGCTTTACCAATTTTTATCAAATTTTATATGCGTATTCAGTACGTCTGAGAATCGGCTACTATCTATTTTGTATGCATCTACCAGTTGTATATCTCCCAATACACGAGGTACAACGGCAACTGATTATGGCAAAAAAAAAAGTTTGCCGGGACCGCTAGTCATTCATTTCCCTGCCCTTATCCCACACTAGGTGGGGTCGGCGCAACACGTTTCTTTTCGCCATTCCTCTCTATCATTCGCCATATCAGCAGTTACACCTTTCACGCACATATCAGGGGGACAGCTAGTATTATGAAAAAAATTAGTAGCGTTTGCGGCTGATGGAAGTAGCATTTAACCAACATCGGGTTAGCTCCGTCGCGTCGCGTATATCCGCCGTCAGTCGATCTGGCGCAACTGGGCCGGGCCGTTCCTTTCTTTTACTCGTTTTGTAGTAACATGTTTGGCGTCGACCCACTTCCGGAAATAGCGCTGCGGCACGTGCCCGCTGCACCCTGGAGTAGCGGCCAGGGCGGCTGACGGCCGGGACGTAGTCTCGTTGCTTACACACATCTTCTATACATGCCAGTATGCGTGTAATTTTTTTTTGGGAGATGACATTTTGTATGTTGAAATGTTTCTTTTCATTCATCCACATTGTCGCCATGGTAAAAGTTGTTCTACTGATGAGCCCAACAACCAAAAAAAAAAGGCCAATGCACGCCGCATTGGCCTTTTTTTTTTGGGAGTTGAGTCATTTACTTTACGCTATTCATGTACATACTTGGTAGATATATGCACCAATAAGTTCATCGATTCGTAGCCGGCGGAGACCAATTATCTCTGCCTATACCAATAGAAGACAAGCGTGAAGGTCTACAGAGTGTGAAAAGGACCCCGAGCAATGGTCTCAGAAACGTTGTTGGCAGTGACGTGCACACAATATGACTTTTAGCTCTACAAAAAAATGTAATTTATTTAAATCAAATATAATATGTATTCTGTATTGGTCTCCTACCTAATTCCCCATGCCTGTATCAATGACTTATCACCACATTTTGAATAAATTATGAATGAATTCAGTTTTTGTAAAATATATTCTTGATTGCAATCTTCTAAACTGTACCTACTTGATCCCTAGACACTTTTGATGTGTGTATTAGTATAAAGGAGTTTTATCATGTTTCTATTCATGTTCTCCTATATAATATCGTCAATAATTTTTCCAACCGTACATTTCACCTAGCTAGGGTAAACCTTTGCTAACCGTACTAGTGTGTGCAGGATATCCTATTACTATTCTATTACCTAGGCGGAGGCAATGGTGTGAAAAGTCCCTAATTAAGCGCTTAACATTTGCGAAGCCCTTCAATAGGGTTAAGGAACTTCTTAGTTTAGTGTTTACGTGCGTATTGTAATGAACTGAGGGTAGATGGATAAAGTGGAACGTCGTTTTACCCATCCCATAATGGCAGTGGCGTGCACTGGCTTTTACGGCAAGGCAGACAGTGATCCCAAGGAGTGACACCTATGTATAGGTAACTTGTCTTTATGAAACATGGGCAACCTATCTGCTGAATGCTTATCTTTGGTTAATTATCGCGCCGTAACACCCGGTTTAAACTTTTAATACGCTTTAGACTAAAACGGAAAATATGCGTGGCGTTTAACAGTCTGACAGAATGCGGAGAAATTAATACAAAAATGTACCTATGGAGATGAAAAAATGTTTTTTGCGTTTCCACGCATTGTCGCCATAGTAAAAGATGTTCATATCCACGAGCCCAATAACCTTTCTAAGAACATTGCACGGGGCCCTTTTACACCCTGTATAGGTGCCGATCGTACTATGCGATCTATATTTTGGTTAGTACTACGTATTTTATTCAGTTCATCCTAATGTACCTACAATCTTGAGCTACACACATCAAAGGTGTCTAGGGATCAAGAACATTTTTAGCTCTAAAAAATCTAATTTATTTAAATCAAATCTAATCTTCTGGATTTGTCTCCTACCTAATTCCCCATGCCTGTATCAATGACTTATCACCACATTTTGAATAAACTATGAATGAATTCAGTTTTTTGTAAAATATATTCTTGATTGCAATCTTCTAAAATGTACTTGATCCCTAGACACTTTTGGTGTGTGTATATAGATAGGTATAGTACTACGTGTTTTATTCAGTTCATCCTAATGTGCCTACAATCTTGAGCTAGATAGATAAATAGGTCAAGGCGAGTAGCGAAACACGTGGAGCTCCAGTGCGGGAGTGTTATGGACCCGCGTGGGGGCGCCTACGTTATTCTAACTCGCTGAGATTTATATTATAATTAGGTTTATCTATTAAATATTAGGAGAGGATATGAAAAAAAAATTATGCCTATTTTTTTTATAAGAGACTGGATATGCCCTGAGTTGGCCGTTGGCTTTATGTGGTTCCTTTGAGAGATTGTTGATAAAATTTAGTAATGCCCAGTAGGAACTGTTCCACTTTCTGAAGGAAAATTGATACTTTTTATATGCAAAGAAAAGGAACTGATTGCGGAATAAAATGTGATAAAATTCTGAAAAGTTTCGTTAAAATTCTTTTGGTAGTTTTTTCGTGAAGACGTAAAAAAACATAATACAATGTACAATTTAACATGTTGCATTAATTGTCTTAGGTTTTTGACGCCACAACGTTTAATAACTCGATACTGCGGGCTGTATTTACGAAAAATATGACGTCATTGTCCCGTTCCGCAAGCGAGTGTACTACTACTGTTTGAGGTTGTCACGTCAGACTACCGTCTGTAATCCGACTTTACATACAACCAAATGGGTTAAATACGCTTGGTGAACCGTGGGTACTTGCTTTAGCAAGTGCCTCTGCCTACCCCTCTTTGGGATTAAAGGCGTGAAGTGTGTACATACAACCAATTTTTTCGATAAAATAAAATTCAGCAATGTCATTTCGCATTTTACTAATATGATGGCTAAAATAAAATTATTTGATACTTCTCTACATAATCTGATATCATCCTAATCATAAGCAGCATTTAGAACGTTTCAGCTAACATAAAAAAATAATCTTAATATGATGAAAAAGTAAAAACCATCTCACAACATGTTTACAGAAAAATGCTCCCCGGATCGACCCCATAACCTCGCGGCAGGAATTCGACTCCACACCCCCAAGGACGCGAGGGGGTGATCTGGTAGCCGGCGGTTGGGGGGGCAAAGGGGGCTGTGCCACGTGTAAAGCCTAATATAAATCTAGCTTGGGTTCTGTGAATGGGTGCTGTACGTCGCCGCTTCTGAGATGAAGTCGTAAGAGATATCCTTTAGATTGAGAAATGTATTAGACAAGCTGACCCGGCAAACGTTGTTTTACCAATATACGTTAGTTACAGTGTTTCTCTACTATTATATGCATGTATTATACATATAAACCTTCCTCAAAAATCACTCTATCCATTAGAGAAATCAACATCCATTACCTAGTTTTAAAGAAGAAGACACACAAACAGACAGACAGCGGAAAGCGACTTTGTTTTATACTATGTAATGATATCGCGTAGTTAGAACAAAAAGGACCCAATACGTAACATGCCGATTTTGTAATTTAAGTTTTGTATCTTTTATGTTAAGGTTTAATTTCGTAAAATGACAGATTTTGTTTTGTGTCACTTTTGTTCTAACTGTGGCATGTTCTATTACGCATTCGTATTACGTCTAAATGTGTGGATATATTATTAAGGGTTGGGCAGAGGTAGTTATTGTTGATATCTATTCACGTATTTAATGGTGAGATTTAACGTGAAAAGTGCCATGCATTTCAGTTATTTTTCGACATCACTGGCTTTTACGACAATGTAGGCAGTAATCCCCAAGGATTGACACCTATGTATAGGTAACTTGTCTTTACGAAATATAGGTACCTACCTATTTACTCACCCACAAAGAATCCGGACCTTTGTTAGCCTATGTCGTGAGTACAACAAAAAATATCTAGCAATAACTCTATTATTAGGTCGGGTAGCCAAAATACTAAGGTAGGCAGTGTCTTTTTGCCTATATAGTGTGCACGCCTCTGATATCTGTCTAAACACTACAATTAAGTACGTAGTATTTTTTACCGCCATAGTATATTCATACATAGATAACAAGATATCAATTACCTTTTTCATGAAAGTCGTTTACCAGAAACCCGCCCATATTAACGCGACAAAAGAAATAGAAAAAACAAACAAACGAGCGCCCACAGGTGTATAAAGATGCGGGTAGATAGTGAAAACAATAGAATACTTTTACTTGAAGACGCGGAAACGCGATGCGCCGGCGCAGCAATGGCCGCGATTGTGGTGCGCGCGCGCAAAAACTGTCGCACGATCATAGGCTCGGTACACAATAGTGAAATAAATTTGTTTTGTGAATAGTTTGTCTTTGTGGTGAACTCTCACACTTCACGCCTTTTAATCCCAAAGCGGGTAGGCAACTTGCCCAACGAGCGTATTTAACCCAACGTGACAAGGGGTGAGCCCATCGCCGTTATAGGGTTCACACACCTTGTGGTGTGCGGGTTTCATCACGATGTTGTCCTTCACCATACGAGCGTTGTGTTGCGTACATAGGCTTTGAAAAAGAGCCCCATTGGTACACGTCCAGTAGCCGGACTCGAACCCGCGACCTCTTGGTTACAAGTTGTCGAATGTAGCGAGTGGAAAGTTGTGCCATGTATTGTTTTGTAAGGGTTCAAAAGTTGCACACTAGATGGCGTTGATAGTGATTCTGAATGGCGCTATCGATATATCAAACGGTTGGCATATATACCGAGAGGTGATATTTTTTGGAATATACTCATACAACCACAACTGGAAGTTTTTTTTTACTACGGGAAAATCCTACCACGCCCTTGGGTACCTGAGTTAATCGTTGTACACAAGTCAAGGATCGGACCAACTGGACCACAGGCGCTCAAATAAAGTATAAGTCCCAACCTCTAGTTTTAGTTTATTTTAGTCTAATGTTGCAGTGCCCTAGCAGGGTTTCATGTTGAGACTACACCATAAAACTACCACCTATTGTACACACATGAAGGCAATATATTATTTGAATTTGAATTTAAATAAATAAAACAGAAAAAAGCCAACTACCCCCAATATGCACCAGCCCTTACGCTGTGTCGAGCGCCCGCGCGCGTGTCACTCAATATAAGTACTTTTGCTTTCACCAGTCGCTTCCTAGCACGCCTCGGCTATGAAACGCGATAGCTGCATATTACAAGTTGATTGGGACTGATATGTATTTAGTTTTTTTTTTTAATGCAACACTCGTTAAGGTACTCGTTAAATGTGAATTGCAAGTTAAAACAAAACCGATTAACTATGACAACTCGGACGACGACCTCTTCGATTGTTGGTGGACTTTTGCATGGAACTGGTGTTTTTTGTTTGATATACACTTCACGCCTTTTAATCCCAAAGCGGAGTAGGCAGAGGCGCTTGCTCAGCAGGTGCCCACGGTTCACCAAGCGCATTTAACCCAACGTGACAGGGGGTGAGCCCATCGCCGTTTTTTGTTTGAGTGAAATGTAAATTTAAATGAAACCGGAGGTCATGTATGAAAATATGTATGAATGTAGATGAAGCGAAAGGGGTATGTTAGGACCGTGACAAATGGAGATCTGTAGTCTCTGCCTACCCCTCTGGGAGACAGGCGTGAAGTGTATGAAATGTGTGTGAAATGTAAAGTTGTCCGATGGAAAGTAGAAATGTAGGAGCAGCAGTGGCGTGCACACCATATAGGCAAAAAGACACTGCATACCTTAGTATTGTAGCTTCCCAAGCTAATAATAGAGTTATTGATAGATCTGTTTTTGTTGTACCTACTAAAGTCCATCCATCACAGAGGAGCAGGATTGTTGACTTATTGAAGTATTAAGGTTTAAAGTGGACAAGTATGGGCTGATGATGATGATGATGATGATGAAGGTTTAACAGGTGTATTTCTCCCAATACACGAGGTACCAACCGTCTACGGCAAAAGAATTGTTTGCCGGGACATCTAGTAATAAATGAACATGAATATAAACATCACGTAGAATGAAAAATAACTTTAGTTTCTGCATGTAATCATCAAGCTTTGTGTTATGCTACTGTATATCTGTATGTTATAGCACTTATAATGAAGAAATAAAGAATGTTGACTGTGATTTATTATTTCAAAATACCCTAGCACCCACCTAGAACATACTGAAATACAGACACATTACTAAATACGCAATCGCTGAACCAAACACAATGTCCATACGTCAATGCATTAAAAAAAAAAAACTACAAACTCAGAAGAAAAAAAAACAACCACAAAGAAACGAAACCGCAAGTAATGTCACGTAACCGCGTCACAAGAAGTCTATTCTCTATGTTGCATGTCGTAGATCTATTGGTAGTGGCTGGGTGCCGGCGTCGGTGGCGGCCGGGTCGGTGACCGCTCGCGAAAGCGCTTTCGCGTTCGTTGCGCCCGCGCAGCCGCCGCCGCCGACCGCCACGTGGAAAACACCGGGAAAAACATAGATTGTGTAATGGCTGTATTACTGTGCGCGAGAGCGAACCCGTGTCTATTAGGGGAGAAGATAAGGGCCGCTATAGGATGGGAACGACACGTGTATAAATGATCTTATCTTGGTTGTTTGAAAAGCTGGTGTAGAGTTCAGAAACGATGGAAATTAGAGATTTTCTAAGTTTTTTTTTATCACTATGAACAAGCGTTTGACTACCATCCTGCGTGATGTTAAGCAGCGATGTGGTCTACAATGGAGCACAATTGTTCATTAGGTACCTATTCACCCCAGTGACTTGAAGACCTTCAGACAGTACTGCGCAGGAAACACACACGCCGGCAAGTCATTCCACATCCTGGCGGCAGGTGGGAAAGTTATTAGGATCTCCTGTTGCTGACAGTCCAGGAGAAATACCATGTGATTGAATATTAGTTGTCTAACGAGTTCATTCATATTTAAATTAGTTTTTTGCGTAAAAGAAACAAAAGTATCCTGTTTGTAAACAGATTAGTCGTAAAGTTTGAGGACATGAATATTTTGAACGCTAAACAAACAGGTGCAACGTGCTAATAATGTTTACGTAGATTATAATTTATTAATTTCTAGTGTCTATAGAAAATAAGTTAACAAACAGGTCGAAGTGAAAATCTTTGCCATAAAATAAATATTACAGCATAGAACTAGATCAGACCAGCGGCGTTCCCTTAGCTTTCCCTCCTCGGTTTACACTAGCCTAATTTGAATATAGAGATAAAAAGAACATTACATTCTTTCATCCGTTAAGCCACGCCTATTTTCCTTCCAGCCAGTTTATCTAAGTATAAATACTTCTCGATGTTACCGATTGAATACTGGCAGGATAGAGTCAAAAACCTCTTCGAAGTTATAAAAGAAAAAATATAATTGTGTAACTCCACGAGGGCATGCCTCGCGCGTAGTACGCGCGTAGCCTTGAGCTCCATCCCTTCGTGGGGGGTCTGCGGGACACAGGAACCTCCCCCCTCTCGCCCCTTTTACTAGCACCCCCACCCCCGCGGCCACCCCATGGAGTGATGGAGGGGGGTAGGGGGGTGCCGGATCGATGGTCGCGTGGGTGTACCTAGTTTCATAGGCACGATCCTTTGTTTTTCAGGAAATTATTCGTAATGTGAATAGGTACCTAATTAAAATATTTCGATATTGGTACCTTAAGGGCGTATTGCTGTAGGGGTTTGTGTGCTTGCTAGATTTTCCTAAATAATTTTGTAACGGAAGTACAAAATTATTTTACTTTGATGGTAAATAAAGTTATAAATTTATGTGTACGTAGTGTAAGAAATATATAATATAGAGGTAGGTTCGTCTATCTACACTAATATTTGCAAAAAAAATTGTATCTAACGCAAAAGCTTAACAACTACTGGACCGATTTCAAAGGTTCTTCTACCGTTAGAAAGCTAGATTACCCAGTGTCGTAGGCTATATATTTTATGCGAAAATTCCCACAGGAACGAAAAATATTATCAGCTACAAAAAAAAGTAAATAATCATTTAATTTACTCTGCCTAAATCTCACAAATATAGAGTTTTCCTAACTTGGACACGTGGTGTAGACACGCCTGTCAAACGAGTGTTGCCGGTACGTTTCCAGCTGCCAATAACGTTGATTAGACATTATTATTTTTACGTTAAAGGAAAAACATTGTGTGGAAACTACCAACAACACTGGAGAGGAAAAATTCCGGGACATGCAGAATGTAAAAGGACCCCGAGAAATGTTCTAAGACAAGTTGTAAATTTTTGTCGTCTTGTATTCAATATGTACTTTCAGAATGCTGTAATTTATTGAAGTTTTAAACACACACGTGCGTGTAAAAGGACCCCGAGCCCAACAACGTTTCTAGGACAAGAAACGTTGATGGGCTCGTCAATATGAACGACTTTTATTATGCAACACCCGGTTTAAACTATTAATATAAATAAATACACTCCACGCCTTTTAATCCCGATGCGAGGTAGGCAGAGGCACTTGCTTGCTGGCAATTGCCCACGGGTCACCAAGCGTATTTAACCCAACGTGACAGGGGGTGAGCCCATCGCCGTTATAGCGTTCACACACCTTTTGGTGTGCGGGTTTAATAAGTAATCAGCCCACATGGCCCGGAATTGTTACCCGCGAGTGTAGAAACCAAAAGGTGAACGATAAAACGGGAATGTCAGGAAGCTGTCATGCGTACTAATAGAGGCAGTTGATTATGAAGTATGTATCGCTATGGATTTCTTTATATGCGTAAATCAGTACTATAATAATTGAGTTAGTGATGACGATAACGATTGGGTGGTATTGGTGTCATAATTAGCGGCTTACAATGTTAATAACTTTAACATCTCATAACGCGATTATACACGCATATTCTAGGTACATAACATGTAACATTTATCCCGATATTCCCACGGGAACGAAATAGCTACAGTATCTACAGCATACCCTTTTCGCTTCATCTACATTCATACATCTTTTCATACATGACCATGAAGGGAAAGGGGATCAAGACCGTGACAAATGAAGATCTGTAGTCTCTGCCTACCCCTCTGGGAGACAGGTGTGAAGTGTACATATGTATGTATCTACAGCATGTATTATGACATTTATAGGGAATATTTTTTTGTACAGGCAACTCTGTTTATTTCACCACAGAGCCAATCAACGTACATGGCAAC
This sequence comes from Conopomorpha cramerella, assembly GCA_012932125.1. NCBI lineage: Eukaryota > Metazoa > Arthropoda > Insecta > Lepidoptera > Gracillariidae > Conopomorpha > Conopomorpha cramerella. The sequence continues at coordinate 12,867 of SJJU01005579.1, read as the reverse complement.
CCCAACTGTGAAATGGCCGTATTGCGTGTTTCCGCTACGACAATGCCCAATGGAAACTATAATAATAAATATTATATTTCAACCTAAACCTCTGCACACGGGGGGGTTTTATGTGTTTACATTATTTTCGTATTTATATATGTTTTTTATGAATTCCGTATCCTTGGAAAGTTAGAAATGTAAATAATTCAACTAATCTGAATAAATTTAATATTATAACACGCAAATACAAGCCACAATATCGAGTTCTTTTAAAGTATACCAATATTTCATGCTTTTTTATATGAAAGCTGGTACTTCCAGTTTTATCCCATATAAATTTGGTTCAGTTCCGACAATGGCATCCATGAGAAAATCACATATAATATGTCAAATTTACTGGTTGAAGTCTGTTCTTTTTTCTTTAAGTTATTGACTTGACAATAAAAATAAACTTCTACTGCATGTACCTAGTTCAGTGTCCCCGAAAGGGTTAATGAACATTAGTTAACACTGTTTTGGATTTTCCTTATAGGTCGTTGTACATTTAGTCATTTATTTAATGTATTTTGCAGTTTAGAGATATTTACTAAGCATTCATTTAGATTAAGTATTTGTTTTGTCAATAAACTAAACCTAGAGGAAAATCCGCAATATTCTTTAACTACACAAGGTTTAGGAAAAAAATATTAATAAAGGAATTACAAAGACGAGCAGAGACATCTATATCTACTAATAATACAAAGAGGAAAGTTTCGTACGTTTGTTACAACGACGGGCTCACTCTCCGTGGGCATTTGCTTGCTTTGCTCTGCCTGCCCCGCTTTCGTATTCAAAATCGTGAAGTGGTTTTTTTTTTCGTTACGACTTCGGCGCAAGAGATTTGTCAGGATCTTGACAACTGAAACGGGCATGAAGTATCCGTATGTATGTTACTAAACTAAAAAATACTGAACGTATTTTGATAAATATTTTAAGAATCGAAAGCTACATTATACTTCACGTGTTTTATCCAGAAATTCCCACAATATCGGGAATAAAAAGCGGCTATAACCGCATAGAACAGCTAGTTAACAAACACAACGCTAAAGACTAGCATGAATGCAATAGTATCTGCGCCTGCGCAATCCGGCCTTGTACTCTAGTGGCGTAACACTGACGATAAGTGCACTTGGCGTGACGTCACAACATTATGACATCCACAGCCACACGTCACACGTGGGCCGGCGGGCGGGGGCCCTACGCCGAGGAAATCCGTGCCAAGGTCACGAAAAAATACTCTTTCAACATAACTTTTAAAAAGTATAAAAAAAAACCTCTTTGTTCTTCTTTCGTGCCAGTGTAAATATGTATGTGTATAACTCTTATTTCTTACGCCCTCGGCCGTCGCAATTTAAATTTAGTATCTTTGAACTTAACCTACTGTGAAATTGTATCAGTTTTTATCTATACAAGTAGGTACGCAACGCACGAAATTGATAAAAATGTCCAATCGTCACATTAGCACTCTATTTCGTTCGTCTATTAAATAATAGGTAGGTCACATAAGTCTTTACAAGTTAAAAATCGAAATTCCTGAACTGAAAAAAAAAGGAATGGCACAACAGAAAAAAAAAGTAACTGTCAAAAAGTTTCAACATTCCGCATTCAAAAAACGCGCGCATACCGATTGGCGGCGCGGTGTATTTTTAAACGCGAAACGGCCTTAGATCTGAATGTAGTGCCAATGTCGCTGTAAGTGGGTCTATGTCAGCCGTTTGGCCTTACTCAGAGCGCTGTTGTTACTACGGATAATATTCCGTGGCCTTATATGGTCTATGCGGGGTCAGATTTGCGAATTTGGCCCGTCTGAGTTTCGATTTTCGATTGTAAAATGTTAGCGGTGTATTCGCTAAGCGGATTTCTTTTTCGGCGCGGCTTAGGAGATTAGTTCTTTCAGCCGTGTTGATTTTTTTTAATGCCCGTCTGAAATATTTAACAAAAACAACTCGAGTAAAGTTGTTTTTGTGAAAACCACAGCGTATTTATCGTGGCGCAAAGACTAGTTTGGACAAGTATGGGCTGATGATGATGATGATGATGAAAGACTAGTTTTAAAAATGAATGGTTTTTAAGTATTGTAATAAGTTAGCGCTCTCCGAACTGTGCGGTGCCCTAACAGGGTCCATGTTGGACCATCACATATATAATTAAGATCATAAATGTACACATGGAAGCACAATAAATGAATATGAATCTGCCACTATCTTTGTGTGTTCTTATAACAAAGTTGGCAATGCAATGTTATGATTCAATTCCAAGTGTTTACGATAGAAATCCTTCGCAACATGACTCCATGATCACGTGCGGCACATAGATAAACTAGTCGGAAACGTGATCCGTGGCATTGCATTCGTTTACCTCTCTTTCAGTAGATGCGATTCGACATTAATTTATGCTATCATAAGTACATACTCTGCGGCAAGGATGTTTTCATCATCATCAGCCCATACTTGTCCACTGCTGGACATAGGCCTCTTTAATTGCACGCCACTGTGATCTGTTTTCGGCTTCTCGCATCCAGCTTCTGCCAGCCATCTTGCGTCATCAGTCCACCTTACCTGAGGGCGTCCTACACTCCGTTTGCCGAGACGCGGTCTCCATGAGAGAACTCGTTTTCCCCAACGGTCATCGGTCAGTCAGTGTGTACTGTAGGATGTTTTGGCGTTTTGAAAAAAAATGTCGCCGCCATCTTTAAGCCGATCGCGTCTTGTTTTGATAGTTCTGTTCCATATTATTACAATACCAGAATGAAGAAGGTTAGGAGCGGAGCGAAATAACTTTTTTAAACCAGCCAGTTCCTTTTTACATTACAAAAAGTTTAGGTCATTCCAAAGAATGGCCCAAAAGTCGAGTGTCACACTGACAAGAGTAATAAAATGTATAGTTATAATTTTCTTTGACGTTTTTCTGACAGATTTCCTGGTGAAGAACTGTCATTACTGTCAGACGTTACAATGGAAAAGACAGTAAATTAGGGCAGTAAATTCCCCATTATGGACGAAAAAGTTTTTGAAAATATGTTCCTCTGACAATGAAGGATTGTTACATATTGAACCTCATCAGAGAATCCTTATTTTAAATTACAGTAATAAACGTTGATAATTCTTTTGTGTACAAAAATAAAAATATCTCGCAAATACATCGCGAATCGTGGATTTAATTTCAAAGTAAGATTTCTTCCATTGTTGTCTTATTGCAGGAAAATGTTGGCGCAATTCTATAGTTTAAATATTGAATTATCCTTATATTTGCAATAGGCAAGATTTTTCTATTATTCTTGAAAGACAATTCAACAAACTTTTACATAAGTATGACATAAATTCCTAAACTTGTCGCTAATAAAGTATTTTTACCTTTTCGGAATCCGTTTGATTATACTAATATGAGTTTTACGAGATTATACATATAAGTCCGTTTTTCCTATCCATGTAAGTATCGAAAAAATATCATACTTATATCTTTGTGATGGTTGAATATGAGCGTAAGTATGATCAACGACCGTGACCCTGACTGTACGAGCCGAGAAGGCTACTCGCGGTAATCCTGAATACGAAATCGTAATTTATACTTTTAATAATAACTTTATTATTGGCGAGCACATGATTGATAAACATAAGCCAAATGACTGTAAAACCTTGGGCTCGATACGAAATCTCGGCTGAAAAAAAAGGTATAAAAGTGACAGATTGTTTTTGAAAATTCTCGAAATCTTCTTTGACGTTTTTCTGACAGTTCCAAACAAAGTAAGTGACAGTAATGACAGTTCTTAGACCGGAAAATCTGTCAGAAAAACGTCAAAGACAATTCCCCAATGCTGTGTCACATATTTTTTCACGTAAATACATCTTTATGTAAGTGCATTTGTACATCTTACGGCTTGTTATTATAACTGAAACCTGGACGATATGCAACATTGCAACCGGAAAGACGGAAGACCAAATAAAAATGTATACAATTACGAGTCCGTGACACCCATTTATTTCAAATTAGAATCGTTCTCAACAAATCTTACTCGCATCTAATCTTTCGGCCATGAGAGTAACCTTGCTACAATTGCCGTCCCGCTCGCACGCCACGCGGCCGCGTATCGCCGTCTCTGTCCGACACGAGCGTGGAAACACTACCGGATTCACGTAACGACGCCCTTTGGAGTATGAAGCAACTACTTCTTACGTAGGTTGACCTTCTTAGGTGCTAAGGCCAAAACCTGCAGAGCGGTTTTTCTACTGAGCGCTAGACGGAGACAGCTATACGTTTTACTGAGCGGAAGAGTGAGATGGGGCATTCAGTACCTACACTTAGTACGGGGAAATTTGGAAGACGAATTATCCGTAAATAACAACACAAGTTGTGATCGGGTTCATCAAATAGGGATATTTCTTTGACGTTTTTCTGACATATTTTCGGGCGGAGAACTGACATTGCTGTCATTCGTTCCAAACAAATTTTGACAGTAATGACACTTCTCCGCCAGAGAATCTGTCAGAAAAACGTCTGAAAGGACTTTGTGACGGGAAGCGATGAGATGCAAATGGCGTTCTTTATTTCTCATTTACTCAAAATTAATTTTTCGCTGCAATTATTGTGCTAATGTGGTGGATTTAGTGTAATAATGTGCTGGTGATGAAAAATAATGTAGTGAGAGTGAGAAGTAAAGGAGAGGACTCCTATTTGATCAATTTGTTATGTTATTCCCGTATAATGTTCCACGCGGCATTGAAATGTGGTCCACCCTAACATGGTGGTGGTCAAACGCTTGTTCATAGTGATTAAAAAAAAAAAAAAAATTAATGTGTTTTTGACATGACTTTGACTATTGACTATACTAGAACTTGAACACGAAGAGAACTACATTGTTTGTGGCAGAATTGTCGGCTTTAAAGCTGAACATAAGAGCCAAGAAAGGAAAAAAAAAAGTCTGAAAAATATCTGTCATACTTTCCAAACAAATTTTGACAGTAATGACACTTCTCTGTTCGAGAATCTCTCAGAAAAACGTCAAAGTAAATTCCCCATTAGAAGAATCTGTTTTAATTTGATGATAATTTCGTGGAAAATAGGAAGACGAAACTAATAGTCTATTTAAGGTATTGTTTTTCGTAGCAAGTGTTGCTACGAAACGGCTACGTCGTAGTCGATTGAAATGTTTACAAAATTTGTGACCTGCAATTAAGTTGTGTAATGTTAACGGTATTTTTTCTAATCGATATGGTGTTCGTACATTATTGTTGTCTGAGTTCGAATAAAGTCAGCTACGATCCGTAGTAGCGCAGCAAGCAGACGAGTGTATCTTTGGTTAATTTTCACGCTATAATAACCGTTTTAAACTTTTAACATCATGCCAGTGCGCGTTTCGTTAAAAAAATATATCTTTCCCGTTACCAATGAACGCGTTGTAACTTATACCGAAGTTACTAAAGCTTACTAAAGCTGGTTACTCCGTATTTGACATACAACTGACAAACTTAAGCTGAGCTTGGTTTATTGGTAAAGCCGTTTATGAATACGACGGTTAGTATTTCCATCAGCCACATAACGTACACTGCTGGACGAGGGCCTCCTAGTGACGGAAACGTCATTTGCGGGGATATGCCAATAATCCCTACGCTTGGCAGGCGGGTTGGCGATCGCAGTAGTGTTGTGGTTTAACTAACAGAGAGCGCTGCTGCCATTTCTGCCTCGGTCGCCTCTTATGACGGAAAAGTTTGGCTGGAATGGTGACACATGTATTGTAATCGCTGTCACCACGCGGCAAGTACACACATCAAAAGTGTCTAGGGATCAAGAACATTTTTAGCTCTAAAAAAATCTAATTTATTGACATCAAATCTAATCTTCTGGATTGTACTCTTACCTAATTCCCCTTATCACCACATTTTGAATAAATTATGAATGAATTCAGTTTTTGTAAAATATATTCTTGATTGCACTCTTCTAAAATGTACTTGATCCCTAGACACTTTTGATGTGTGTATTTAGCACGTTAGATATTTAGCAGGTGGCGTGCACACCCATTAGGCAAAAGACACTGCCTACCTTAGTATTTTGGCTACCCGACCTAATAATAGAGTTATTGCTAGATCTTTTTGTTGTTGTACTCACGACATAGGCTAACGAAGGTCCTGTGTTTTGTGGGTGAGTAGATAGGTAGGTACCTGTGTTTCGTAAAGACAAGTTACCTATACATAGGTGTTAATCCTTGGGGATTACTGCCTACCTTGTCGTAAAAGCCAGTGCACGCTAGTGATTTAGGCACAAGTTATCGATGTTGAATAACTCTCGACGTGTCATTGAAATGTACAAATCGTGCGACATTTCGAAAGTGCTTCGCATGCGATCCTCAGTTTTCAGCGACAATGCATCTTGCACAACACGACCTAATTACCTGATTATTATAAGCCGAGACAATCAAATAACGTTAACTCGAACGAGAACGATCTCGGCGAAAAGTGCAATTCAGTGATTTTCGACGCTGAAATTGAAGACTTTTTACGACAAAATTAGGTATTTTGTTGCGAGTGGAATTGTGTTACAGAATTGTTAATTCAAATAGGTAATATTGTGGAATTCTCTCAACAAATACCTACATTACACTATGTGTAAATTAAAGTGTATTACATATTGCTTACAAAATGGGATTTGTTGAAAGCATTATTATATATACAAAATTGTATGTGGTGTTTAATTCTAATTTAATTTGACAATACAAAAGTAATTGATTCCCGCTGATTGTCCCAATGCTCAGATCGTTAAAGCTTCGCAACGTATTTTGATGCGGTTTTTGTAATAGTTAGAGTGATTCAAAGAGGAAGGATGGTTTATATGTATAAAATTTAACCGTGCGAAACGTCGGCGGGCCGCTATCTAATATACGACGGAGACATTTGGCAGCCGAAAGTAACTCATAAACTGTTATCTTAATATTTATTTAAGGGAAAAATGTTTGTCAACGTAAGTACAATGTTTGTCAAATGTCGTTTACGAAATAGTCTTCAGAGATCTGGAGTGAAAATACTATTGCGAAAATTTCCAATACGTTTGCCGGAACTGTCCTCTGTATAAATTACACACTACCACAGCCCACACTTAACTCCTGTGTAAGCTAGATTCACTGTCAAATGTACCATTAATTTTGACATGTTGTGTAACGCACGAAGACTGTCAAAGTTTCTCAAAGTGTGCGATAACGCCATCTTGTAGATGGTGCTGGCATATCATGGGGCTTCTGTCAATTATATTTTAGTGCGTTTTTTATTATTTGGGTGACTTATTTAGTTTTAGACTTCAGACACTTTTGTAACATGTAGACAAAAAATAAAAGACTGCTTGAAGTTAGTAATTTCGTTGATTTTTGTCCCCCTAATACAACTAGCGCCGTCTGTCATAACTAAGAGAAACATGGGCCCTGAAAATTCCCCATTGAAGGCACTAAAAAGCAACTTAATAAGTTAGTAGAAGACGTAAAAGATTGGGAATCTCTGCAATAAGCCGACGTCGCGCGCTGACGAGGCAACGTAACTTAAGAACGTTTTGCGTAAGCCAACATTTGGGTGTATTTCGAGATTAAAAATATTAACAGCTTACGTTATAATATTATGTACTAGACAAGTGACGTTTCGCAAGAGAGTATTGCTAGTCTATTCACGTGGGACTGTTTGAATACCTATTCATTGTGACGCGTGACATAGAGTGCTGCAATAGATTTGTACAGATTCATTTATATTTAGTAAATTACATTAAGTAAATTACTGGTGTCAGTTTACGCACGTAAATCGACGTTTTTATTTGATAAGAGATCAAAAAAGTTCTGATTTTAAATATCATTGGTAAAATATTGCTTTTGGAAAGAATGTTTGAAAATATTTTCTTTTAAGGAAACGCGCGCTGACGTGTAATTAAAAGTTTATAACGGGTATTCGCGGTGAAAACGTTAAAAAAACCTTCTGTAGACCGCCATGTTTATTTCTGCAGGTGAAAATTTCAACCTCTCCATTCAAAATTGCTGAGTGAACTGTGATTCTTGTATGACGAACTAATTTATTTTATTGTGTCGGAACCTGCCGCTATTTACACGGGTCGTAGACAGATGCACCTCATCGGAGTAACCCCCGAAAGCCAGTCGGAAATCACCCACACACATGGCCTTCACACACACACACACACACACACAGTGGTGTATGCAACACGCACACATCACAATGTACGTATGCTTGTATGCCCTCGAATCAATTTGTTTAAACTTAACCCACTGATCATGACACACTTTTGACTGTGATTACACACGCACACATAGGCGCGTGCGCGTTACGGATTTTTTTTTCGGGCCGCAGGATGTAGGAGTCGGCGCGCGCGCATGCCGGCCCCCGTACTTTGCGATTGCGTTTTGGTATACGTATTTAATTACTTATGTAAATGTAGTATGCTTATATTGATTGTGTAATTTACTTCCGGGTTACGTCCTCAAGTGCCTCTGCCTACCCCTCTTTGGGATTAAAGGCGTGAAGTGTATTTTTTTTTTACGTCCTCTCGGAACTGTGAATGTAATAAAAATAAAACCATAGGTCGTCCGGTATGAAAAGAAATGTCATATTAGATACCTACTAATGGGGAATTTCCTTTGGCCTTTTTTCTAACAGTTTTTTGGGCTTAGAACTGTCATTACTGCCATAATTCCAAACAAAGTTTGACAGTAATGACAGTTATTAGCGAGAAAATCTGTGAGAAAACGTCAAAAAAATTTCCCCATTATTTATAACTGCTAAAAATCCATGTTTAAATTCAATTACTATTATAAATTTTTTTTTTTGAAAAAGATATGTATTTGATTGGAAATATTAATATTATATAATATAATTTATATTAAAATATATTACTATTATAATAATTTTCAATTTCACATTGTAACATTTTAATCCCAGAGGCAGAATACGCGAATGAATCGCGGGGCGTGTTAAAATATAGATTGTACTATAGAGTAGGAAACTACTACTAACACAAAGCAATGTTAATGCAAGGTAAAGCCTAATTACCCATCAAATTAATACAGTTTACCTTAGTTTTATCTCATGCTAAATCTATTACTAAGTGCTATACATAGTTTACTTAATTATCTATTCAAATTAGGCCGGCCATTTGTTCTAAACTTCAATTGTCAGATAGAACATGGAGAGATCATTGTGTTTCGATAACCTTCGTTCTAATGAGCAGTTTTCTTTAAAAAAGCGAGACGCAAGACTAACAATCATTGACTTAAACGTATTTGCATCTCTTTCTTCTTTTCAGTCTTTGACAGATAGATTTTTTTTACAAAATTTTAGCTGTCAAAAAGGCTACGAATTCATGCCATATCAATACTTAGTACCTACCTATTTATTAAAAAAGAAGAAAGATGTATGTATGCACTTATTTATCAAAAACTAGTAAACGGATTTCGATAATACTTTCACTATTAGAACGCTATATTATTCCGAAGTGACGTAAGCTATATTTTTTTTCGAAATTTCCGTGGGAACGGCGATAAACCAGTAGGCTCATAATTCCCGTCAATCACCATGGTTTTGCGGCTACCTACTTAACTTCCACATATTGTCCTTTACTAGTTCTCTCTCCACAAGAAATGTCACACAAGTTTGAACCTTATTTGCCGTCCTATATAACACAAACTAAAAACAATGAAATGACACGTTGTAGAATAAAATACTGTGTACCTTTTTGTGGTTTGCAAATAACAATCTTCGCTTTTTCACTTCGTCAATAAAATAAAAACGTAAAAGAAAAATACTACCGTAATGCATCATAATTTCCACTTGAATTTAAAGACTTAAAGATTTAGACAGATACAAGCGTCGGCCATGAATGCCAGACAATATTTGCTGACCTTTACATACAAAACAAAAAATACAATTTGCCAAATGAAAACTGTCCATAACACGTTTGTAATAAGACATTAGTCAATAACACAATAGCCTGTACTGTTCACAAGTGATGACGTATTTTTTTTCCTTATGTTAAGATCTGCCGTCGAATGCAATATCCTTACCAGTCAGGTTCATTTTATATTGTATAGGTAAGTTCGCACATAACCGAGCGAAGTGCATATTGTAAATTCTGTGTTGTATTTTGTAACCCATAATTGTTTATTGCCAATTTTATGAGCAGTAAAAAAAATGCCAAACAAACATTTGGCTGAGTGATTGTTGAACCCTTTTTTGGGTCGTAAAAAGCGTACTTTTATTGTTTTGCGTGTCGCCGCGGACCCGGAGATCTGGTTGCTCTGTGGCGTTTTCTACACTTTTGTGTGCAGACTCTGCTTTCTTTCCACTAACTACTTTCTAATTTTGGCGGCAATGACGCCCGCCGCCATTGCCGAAAGCGGTAAAATGCAGTTTTATATTACAATGTTTCTTTTTTTTTTGTTTAGAAACTCTTTCAATACCATTATTTATTGCTACAGTTATTTTTCAACAGAGTAAAATTGTTCGGAGATAATTGGTAGGTATGCCGCATGTTTATTACTGGTTGGTAAAGCGACATTTATGTATTAATTCGCTCGTTTAGATAACAATTAATTGTTCTTCACTCGATATACAATTCGCTCGTTTAAAAGATAGCCTTGAAACTAGTTCTTTTAATACCGATACACAATCTAGCTCCGAACAACCACGATGTGCCTACGTTTAAAAAAAAAAAATAGCACCACTATTTCGCGCGCAGATGTGTGTCAAGGAGAAAATGTCAGATTCGAGAAAAAAAATGCCGCGGACCTTGAGCGTTTAGATTATAGGTATAAGCCGAAAAACCCGCCAACGCGCCTGCGCCTCGCCGCTTCGGTATTTCCCCCCCGAACTGAAAACGGCGCGAAATGAAAGTAAACCTAACCTAACCGATACCACACATCGCATAGTTAGAACAAAAATGACCCAAAACGAAACATGCCGATTTTGTAATTTAAGTTTTGTATATTTTATGTTAAGGTTCAATTTCATAAAATGATACATTTTGTTTTGTGTCACTTTTGTTCTAACTGTGCGACATATGTAGAGACCGACAAGGATCTGTTGGCGCGTGAGAGCTGAATATTCAGTATGATTTCTTGCCACTCATGTATTTTTTCCAATCTTGGTTAGTTTTAGATGCTATGTTTATATTTGTAATGTAGTAATATTTAGTATTATTAATCGAAAATAACACTGATTGGATTAAATTATGTTTCAAAATTTTCAGCCACGCGCCAAAAGATCCTTGCGTACTGAAATTAGGAAAAAATCCTACTCTATAACCAACTTCATGTATACCAATTACCAATTACAATTACCGTATACCAATTACCATTATGATAATAATACTTAATAGTAATCAATACACAGTATGTATAAACTAAAGTCAAAGTCGCTGTCCCTATGTACCTCTATACATACTTAGATCTTTAAAATTAAGCAACGTATTTTGATGCCGTAGAGTGATTCACGAGAAAGGTTTATATGCATAATACAGTAGATAAACACCGACAACTCGTGCAAAGGAACGGGTCGCTAGGAAGCTAAGCAACAACGCAAAAATATTGCAACTTCCAAAAGTAACCTTTTAGTATTACTAATATTCTAACCATTCGTTTGTTTGTGACCCTGTCCCCAAGACACAGAGCAGCGTCCCACAGCCCGACGTGTCGTCACCCGGCCGGCCCTACGCCGCGTCACGCGCCCGACGCGGGCCCGACGTCTCCCCACGTCACGAGAGCACTTTCACTTTCCAAGTTCGCCGGCCATTCGCGTCGCCCGCTCAACCGGCCAGTGCGTTATGTCTAACGATGCGTTATGTCATTCCGATGCATTTTACTTGTATTGTATTGTATATATGTATATTTATTTTCATCATCAGCCACATAACGTCCACTGCTGGAGGTGGGCCTCCCCCAATGTGATTGAGAAAGGATTCTATAGAGCGAGAAAGGGTTTATGTAGATTAAGAAAGCGCGAAACCGAAAACAGATCACAGTGGCGTGCAATTGATGGCATATATCCAGCAGTGGACAAGTAAGGGCTGATGAGGATGATGAATTGTAAGGAGGAGAGCCTTAGATTGGCGGCCGGGAATGGGAAAGCGCAGTGTAGGTAGACCAACTTGGTCTGAAGACCTGTTTAAGACGGCGCCCCCGTATTGGCGAAGGAAGGGTTAAGATCGATAGTTGTGGGGGGGGGGCTATGTTCCGCAGTCATGATAGGTAGCTAGGTAACTCCGACTAACCCATTATTGAGATAACGGAATGACTCATAAATGTCATGCTATTTTTATTGGTGATATAATGTATTTGCTATGTTACGTTATAATAGTTTGACATAATAGATCTCTGAGTTTAGATCTATATCTCTGCCTACCCCGCTTTGGGATTAAAAGGCGTGAAGTGTATTTATTTTATTTTATCTATTAGTTATATATCATTTTACAAAGAAGTAGAAATAAAAATAACTATGTTAGTATTTTTTACTCAGAAGCCAGATAGATAAATAAGCAATATTTAGATAACGAATTTCCATGATCTGTGTGGAAAACATTGTTTTAACATTATGTTAGAAAAACGCTCTACATTTTCGTAATTTCCCTGACATAATTACGTAAAAGGAACCAAAAAAAAAAACTTATTTTCATTATGTCTCTCGGGAACATGAACCTGACACGCGCCATTTGCGTCCCAATTTAATTTCAGGAATCTAATTAAAACTCCCGTTAAGGAATTCAGACTTGTGAAAAGTGGTCGTCAGCAGCAAAAAAAACAATCTTTACAAAGAATTCGCCTGAAACATCTTTCTGTCTCGTTCCGATAGTTACTAGTCGAGAGAAACAACACTA
>SJJU01005578.1:0-27078 GCA_012932125.1 Conopomorpha cramerella | reverse complement strand
CTGACCCGCAATTACCTACTCTTTCCCATGCTGTGGGGCCGACTGGTAGATAATACATTAGTATTAAGTCCGCCTTTTGTACATTTATTGCAATAAAGTGTTAAATAAATAAATAAATAAAAATAAATAAGAGATAGTACTATTTTATCGGGTAGGGCTTAAGTGCCTGATCATCCGCTACTTGAAGATAGTCTTATACTTATTATAATCTGACGGTTCACGATGCAAAAGGTTTCAAGTAAGTGGTATTTTCAGCTGATTCGGGTAACATTTTTCCATTCCTCTGATTGTCCGGAGGTTAAGCGCGAAGGGGGTATTAAATTATGCAACTTCAGAGGAAGAAATGCAACACAAAAATGCTTACCAATTGCCTCTCCCTAACCAGCTATGGCATCAAAGGAGTGTTAGTTTAATTCGAGTTTATCCTGCTATATCACGAACGCGAAAGATTGTTTTTTTTTTACACTTTCGTGAAAAAAATACTACGGAACGGGTACAAATGTTATATTTTATGTCGAAGTTCATACCAGAAAGAGATAAAATGCGAGTAAGTATTACATCACTCAATGAGTCCATAGGATAACAAATCTTAGCCCGCGTACAAAACAGATATATATATATTTTCATAGTAACAACCTTCCAACAGTCAAAGTTTAGAAAAAATCCCGCCAAAAACTTTTCGAAAATAAAAAAGATAGATGGGTTACTTTCATAAAAATGGAAACATGGGAATTTAGAGTGATAAAGCATTGCTATTTGATGGGAAAAAAAACACCGTTAAAATAAAACAAGGGCTTGAAAAGTGTTATCCGGACTCTGTTCCATCTAGACAAATGATAGAGAACTGGTTCGCGGATTTCAAACGTGGCCGAACCAGCACTCATGATGACATCGCCCCGGCTGTCCAAAATCGGTGGTTATTCCAGAAACAATCCAAAAAGTATAAAAAAATGTTTTAGAAGGCCGAAAATTGAAATTGTATGTGCGAAAGCTTTGTTCAAAGTGGGTACCGCGTTTGCTCACAGTTGACCAAAAGCAGCAACGGATGGAAGATTCAAGGCCCTGCTTGGGACCTGTTAAGTCGGAACAAAAAAGATTTTTTCATGAGATATGTTACCATGGATGAAACCTGGATACATCACTACACACCGGAGTCGAATCGGCAGTCCGCTCAGTGGATAGCTTCTGGTGAAAGCCGACCAAAGCGCCCAAAAACCCAAATCTCGGCTGGGAAAGTTATGGCGTCAGTATTTTGGGATTCACGTGGAATAATATTCATCAACTACCTTAAAAAGGGTAATAAGATCAATAGTGAATATTATATATCATTATTGACGCGTTTGAAGAATTAAATCGCAAACAAACGACCCCAAATGAAGAAGAAAAAGTTGCTGTTTCACCAGGACAACGCGCCTTGCCACAAGTCTTTAGCCACAATGGCTAAAATGGAGGAATTACACTTCAAACTCCTTCCACATCCACTATTTTCTCCAGATCTAGCCCCTAGCGACTATTATCTGTTTGCAAATCTGAAGAAACAGCTCGCCAGAAAGAGAATTGGCTCCGAAGAGGAAGTCATCGCTGAAACTGAGGCATTTTTTGAAGCCTGACCCTTCAAATCGGGACCAATCGTTCTATAAAAAAGGCATAGATATGTTAGAGAGACGCTGGAAGGAGTGTATAAGTCTCGAAGGACATTATGTTGACGACTAAAAATGATTTGATAAAAAAATGAGTTTTTTTATTAGTTATCCTACCCACTTATTGAGTGATGTGTTAAATACTTTACGGTACGGAACGTGCCGAGTTCTAGTCAACAGTGTTGTGGAATGTTTACCCTGCTTTCAAGAAAATAAAATAGTTTAGTATACATCCCAGTGGAAACTAAGTATATTACAAAGTTTAAAATTACTACTATCGATTTCATCAAAAGTTCAACATCAACAAGCAAAAAACAGTGAGTAATCAAAAGATAAATAATAAATACGGTGTCAGAAAGAGAAGTCTAACGACCATAGAAAGAAAGAGCTAACTATATTGAAGCGTCAAATCCAACGATAACGACATTGACATTTTTGACAGCTGACCAATCAGAACACATAATGCATCTGACATAAAATTGAACGTTTCGTTATACGCATAATCTTCGACTCGTACATTTCGTAATAGCGCCATCTATTAGCGAGTAGCAGAAATCACAATTGATTTTTATTAAAAAGACTTTCAGTTCCAAAATCTCTCACAAGAGGTCGCTGAAGTGCACTTACAACAGCGCCATCTATTGAGCAATAGCAAGAACAACCATATTTTATCTATTACGCCAGAAGATAAACCAAAAGGATACACTTCTCTCCGATAGAGGTCTCTGAGTGTGGAAAAAAAAAACACAAATAATTACAAGAATGGAAAACATAACAGTACGGAAAAATAAAAATAATAATTATACTTTAGATAGTAGTGCAGAAAGCTTTGAAACAACTGTGTTTGACAGTTCTTCGAGAAGTCTACCGAATACTTTAAGGGATGAAATAAATGTGGATGAACTTGAAAATGAGATAAAAAACTTAAGAATTAAATTGGAAAGCGCTGATAACGAAATAGAAAATTTGATGCACGAAAACCAAAGTTTAAAGAATGTTATGCAAAGTCAGCAGCGGGAAATTGAGTGTCTTAAATCTCTTACTCAACCCTCTCCTATGAGTCTACAGTTTAAGAATGCTTTAAACACACCTATGCGTACGCCTCGGAAAAAGACGTCGATAAAGATGTCTACGCTTCTATCAAGGAGAATATCCCCCATTAATGATGGGAAAATTGTTACCTACAATCAGAACATTCGGGACAACCACTCCACGTCAACCATACCCGTTTTGGGTGAAAATCATACATCTCCTACAGCAATTGAAGGAGAGATAGATAAAGGCCACGGAGGAAAAGTATATAGAGAAAATGTGGTAAAATCGGCAGATAATAACTCAATAATAAATGAATCACGATTGGGAACTACTTTGGACAGACAAATTTCCAGCAATGAAGTTCGTAAACATACAATAATACCCAATAAGGTGCTAATAATTGGTGATGAGCAAGGAAAAGGGATACAGAGACATTTGCAAAGACTTTTGGGACCAAACTACGTGGTATTTTCATTTTGGAAGCCTGGAGCAACTACTGTCAGTATACTAAAAACGTTGGAAGAAGAACTGAGAGGCCTTAGTGAAAGGGACTTTATTATTGTGATGGGTGGTATTCATAATCAAAATGTGTTTGACTTCAAAGTAAGCGTTATAGAGTTCCTGTGTGCTAATAAAAAACCTAATATTTTTTTCACGGAAATACCTCGGAACAGGTATCTAAGTAAATCCAAACTAAATTATACGCTTCGTTTCATATGTGAAAAATTTTCCAACGGACATTATCTGGATATGAATTTTACTAATTTCTATCCACGGTATACCTTTTTTTCAACATATTTAAGTAGAAACATTCTTAGAACGATATTAAAAAGTTCCTATAGTATAGAATATAATAATTATATTATTCACAAATCAGTACAGAAGATACTCAACTACGAAAATAAGTCCACCCAAACTGATATAATAGCAAATATAGAGTATGACAACAACAAATTAAGTAAATTATGTACATCCATCCCAAATGCAGACAATATAACTGGCATACCCGCAGAGGAAGATCGATCAGGCGATTTTTTTCGTGTATACTAATAATATCGGCATTGTACACCAAAATATTAATGGATTGCTTTCTAAGTCAGACTTATTAGCTATTCAATTGGAAGAGTTATCAAATAACGACAAGAATATTGATATAATATGCATAACAGAACATAATATGATTGCATCCGATTTAGAGTTACTAAATTTACCGAACTATATTATTGCTAACTCCAGTTCCAGAAATACAAGACATGGTGGAACATGTATCCTATCAAAAAAGCACATAAAGTTCCAAATGTTAGATATTTCGAAATTTTCCGTCAAACAGGTAGTAGAATGCTGTGCGATTAAACTTACAAATCACCATATTATAGTTGTTTGTATGTATAGGCCTCCTCACAACAATCATCAAGCATTTTTCCAAATCATAGACACGTTATTTTTTGAATTATTATGCAAAAGGATCAATAACAGGAAAATTATCATTGCCGGTGATTTCAATATAGATATTATGTTAAACGAAAACAAGAATGTAGTAGATTTTCGGCAAATTTTGGACAGTTATAACCTAAAATTGTTATTCAATGAACCTACACGACCTCAAAGCGGCACTTGTATCGACAACATCATACACAATGTAAAGTGTATGGATAGCAAAATTTTAGAGCTAGCATTATCAGATCATAGGTGCCAATACACAAAAGTACGCACTCAGAGGACATGCCTACTCAAATACTGGTACGTAGAAAAACGAGATTATTGTGATGAAAACATAATAAAGTTCAAAAGCAGACTGTCTGAACTAAGTTTTAATGAAGTTTTTGGTAGCGAAAGCGCAATTAAAGGGTTTTCTGTTTTCTACAATTTATTTACCCTGCTATATAAATTATGTTTTCCGATCGTCAGAGTAAAAATATCATCAAATACCACTTCTAAATGGATTTCGAAAGGTATTAAAGCATGTAGCAAACGTAAAACTGAGCTTTTATGGAAATATAGGAAATCAAAATCATGTCATGATAAAATACTTTTTAAACTATATTCGAAAAGACTGAAAAAAGTAATTAACCAAACTAAGTTGTCACAAAATAATTATTACATTCAGACGGCTAAAAACAAATCCAAAGCTACTTGGTCCATTATTAATAAAACAAAAATTAACTTGCCCAGAGACAATATAGACTGCATATTAGATCATAATAAATTAATAAAAAATCCAAAGTTGATATCTGAAAAATTTAATAATTACTTTATAGATTTTGTAGAGTCTCAGAGATCAACGAACATGCATATTCCTAAGATTAGTCAGGAATCGCTGCAATCTTTATTTTTTAATCCTACCGATCCACAAGAAGTAAAGACAACTATTAATTCACTGAATAACTCCAATAGCACGGGATACGACGAAATTCAAACGAAAATCCTCAAACATGCTTCTGGATTGATATCTCCAGTCCTGAGCTACATCTTTAATAAATGCATAGAAGAAGGTATATTTCCTGAGGAGCTAAAAACTACAATTATAACTCCCGTATTCAAAAAAGATAATAAACTAGACATGAATTCTTATAGACCGGTTGCTTGAAAAATTGTTATACACTCGGCTCTATAAATATTTCGAGCGGTTTCAAATATTAGTGACTGAACAGAAGGGTTTTAGAAGAAACAAAGGTATTGATAGCGCTATATCTGAGTTTTTAAGGAAGGTTTTATATGATATGGACAAAAAAGAACCAGTGTGTGCACTCTACATGGATATGACAAAAGCATTTGATTTTGTAGAGCATGGTATTTTGTTGAATAAACTAGAATCGTATGGTGTTAGAGGAAAACCTTTAAAACTTATAGTCTTTCCTAAAAAATAGAGTCCAAAGTACAGTTATTAAAAGAATCTGTCCGAAAACAAAACAGATGATAAATTATACATCGGATAAACATATCATAAACCATGGAGTACCTCAGGGAAGTGTACTGGGTCCTCTCTTATTCCTAGTTTATATAAATGATATGCCAAAAGCATGTAGAGCTCCATTAATTCTGTTCGCAGATGATAGTACAGCCATTATCAATGATAAAGACTACAGCATTTATAAATGCAAAGTCAAGGATACCCTAACGAGTCTTATAACATGGCTTCGGTCAAATAATCTCATTGTCAATCTAAAAAAAACCAATGTGATGCAATTCCATCAAAGACTGGTACCAAAAAAGCTCGATTTAGAATATGAAAGAACAAAAATAAATGAAGTGCATGTAACAAAGTTTTTGGGCTTGTACATTGATGCGAAATTAAATTGGAAAGAGCATATAAATTATGTATGTAAAAGGTTAAATAAGTTTTCTTATGCTTTATACATGTTAGCTAAAGAAGCGAATGAAGCAACCTTAGTTACAGCATATCATGGTCATGTAGGTGCCATACTTAAATATGGGGTAGTTTTCTGGGGTAATTCCACAGATAGAGGCGCGGCCTTTAGGGCACAGAAAAGGTGCATTAGAGCAATTTGCAGAATTCCGCCAACTGAGTCATGTAAACCTCACTTTGTACGTCTCAATATACTCACTTTTACATCTCTATATATTTTGGAGGTTGGTAAATTTGTTCTAAAAAATATTCATCTTTTTACCAGGTCATGTAGAGAACGTACTAAAGGCACAATAAGGTGTGATCGACACGACTCGGCTCTAGTTAGTAAAAGCGTCTTTGGCATGTCCCGTAAAATTTATAATAAACTTCCTAGAGACATCAGGACTATAAAAGACCCCAATGTATTTAAGATAAAATTGAGAAATATATTACTATCCAAAGCATATTACAATATAAATGATTTTTTTGATGATAATACATTTTATTAATGACATTTAATATGAAATTTTGTAATACAATTATTTAGTAGGAATATTATTGTGCTAAATGTTAAAATATAAATATTTGTTAGCTATGTATAATTAATAGTTTAAAATTTTTATTCTGTTGTATCTTATATTTATTGTTGTTTAATTTTGTCTTATTCACTCCATTATTGTATGTCACATAAGACGGCTCATTGTGAAACTGTATCACTATACCTACCATCATGAATGTACCGATGTTGCACAATAAAATTATTCTGATTCTGGTAGGTCTTTAATAATATGTGTCTAGCCCTAATTATTATTACCACAGTACGTGTGAAGAGTTACGTCACGACACTTGTCTACTGTAAAGGTTTTGTTACAGTCGTCTCATGATATGTATTCATTATAAGTATCTAAAATCGAAACCATTGTCGAAGGTTGGCGTGTAGATGCGAATTAAATTCAACTTTAACACCAAGCTCCAGTATTAGGACATCATAAAAAAAAAAAATTATTTGAGGTGCTTCCCAGAACGGTGGAATATATTAAAGAGCATAGGTTAAATGAATTTCAATCCACGCAGAGACCAGCTTAAGTTGGTCGCCCAATGGAACACGGTGTTTCAAAAGCCGAATGTGCTGGACACTTAAATTGAATTTTTGTTTATACCGCATACAAAATAACTGAAATCGTCATTGCAGACACTTTCGTTTTTGGCATGTGATTGAATAGGGTGACGTTTTCTTTTGTCGGGAATCATTAACACCTGCTGAAACTCAGTTGGGTCTTCGGACATTAGTTTACGATTCATCCCTTATCTTCTTATCTTATCGAGGATCACTCCGACCCATTAAGGTCCTTTGTGTAACTTTACCCTTTATTCTACTTTAGGTACATTCCAGATGCACACAGGCAAATGGTTTCGCTTAATCGTTTTTACATAAATTACATGTTAATAGTTTAACAAAACAATCTACACATTTTATTGCCTATGTTATCTCTAATATTCTAGTTCATATGCAACTAGCACCGCGATTTTATTCGCGTAGTTTCATCAGCAACGCGTCCCAAAGGAACGGGATAAAAAGTTTCTCCTAGTTCTAAGCTACGTCCCCACCAATTTGCAGCCAAAAAAGTTTAATCGCTCTTGAATTACACATAGTGTAACTAACACGACTTTATTTTATATACATATATAGATATCAAATATTTTTTTTCTGAAATAAACATGCACGATTGCACACATCCGTTCAGACTAGCACATTAAATAGTACTTTGTATAAAATACTACAGAGTTCGAAATCATTTTAAAAATGCCCTAATCTAACCCATTTATTCTTCGTAAGATAGACCAGGATTTCAAGAACAGATGTTCTAAACTTAGCACTTTCCATTTTCCACTGTCGACCAGGTGTCATAACGAACCCTCCGCAAGCCACCGTCCATTTTGAGGCATTCTCCACGGCACAGGTAACCCCATCTGTCTAGCTTTGTTGTCGAAATGAGAACCACTATTTCACGGCTGCGTGATGTTTTCATTCCCTCCCCTCGCTCCCGAAACCGCTCCTGTACGATATTCAACAGGATTATCCAAGTACATTTATCATTCCGTACATACTCATCTATTGTATTTTGGCGTTGATGAAAACCGACGTTCGCGAAAATGGTGTGCAATTAATGCGTTCGTTTTTTGTTGTTTTTCTTTTTTTTGGATGTAGCGGCTGCAGCCCAGTTTTTGAGACTTGGTAAATATCAAAAGGGGGTGGACAAAACAGAAAAAATCGGCTACATTTGGTACAAAAAGGAGTTAAGAATGTCAATATAGATTACACGTTTTTAGCTCATATCCTAAATAAACCTAAATCTTTAGATCCCGTAGTTCTTAGTTAGATTGCAAACCGAATTCTAGGTTTGTCAAAAACTACAAAACAAAGAGCAACACAGAATCTAAAGTGTGGTCTCTCGGGTCCCACAGCCTGTCTCAGAACTCAATTAACTATAACCGTATGTGCGGTAGACTAATAAAGTATCCTTACAATTTTGATGACAGTTTCTGTGCCATACATATAATATATATGTAGTAGGTACGTCACGCCCGTTTACTTGAGGGGTCGCTAGTTATCCGACCTCCATTGTCACTAAAATACCAATAAGGTGCAGAGTGTTATTCAGAGACGTATCGCTAAACCAGGGGCCATGGCTGTGTTTGGTAGCCTGTAGTTTAGGTTTACACGCCAGTTTATTTGTTTTGTTATTCAGAGTGACAGTTAACCCACGGTCTAGTTACTGGACATTCTGCCATATACTAAAATGCACTTCAAAGGCGCAACTAGGGTGAAATTGTGAAAATGCACTATGTTTTAAACAACCTGAAATGTGATTTCTATTCCTATCCGTAGCAGATTCATAAAGGTCGTTTCTTAACAAATCTATAATTATAACCGCACACCACAAGGTGTGTGAACCCTATAACGGCGATGAGCTCACCCCCTGTCACGTTGGGTTAAATACGCTTGGTGAACCATGGGTACTTGCTTTAGCAAGTGCCTCTGCCTACCCCTCTTTGGGATTAAAGGCGTGAAGGGTATTTTTTTTTTCTATTATTATAATGGCCTCTCGTTTGGAAAATCTATATTTTCGCATAAATTCCTTCTCCGTGTATTTGTGGGTTAGCCGATGCAGGTAAACACTTTTGGATCGTTTATGTACAATATATTCACAAATAATTTATTTACAGACATTAAATAAAATCAGAAAAGGATGGACAGCACAATTACAAAAGAACAGATAGTCAAGGAGAATGTCAGATGAGTGTTGATTTTTACAATAATGGTTGTCATGGAGATGAAGTACGAATTTGTATGTGGAATGTAATATGTACAGTCATGGACATGAAAAGGTACAGTCAAGGAATTCGCCACATATTCTTCAAAGGGGTCCTTTCTATTTCTATATATTCTACGATTGCTTATAAATTCTCCTCGGTTTATCGTACGTCAAAACTACTGTAACCTGTGGGTTATCTCTCGTCTGTCACTCTGAATATACTTTTCCGTAAACCAGTGCTAGCCCGCAGTCTAAATTGTTGGCTAACTCTGGCCAGGGGTTAGTGCAACGTCTCTGAATAACACCGTGAATGGCCATGGATCCACAATCAATCAGCCAAATCTAAGGCAGACATTAGACAATACGTTTTGATCACAGTTTTACCACAGTCATGATTGTGATTGACGGATTTCCTATCGTCTAATATAGTGAATGATGTTTCAATTAGTATTAGTAGTCATTCCATAAATCATGACTGATGGAATTGAATGACGCTTGCATGAGCGTCTAATGTCTGCCTAAGATACTGGCATAATTGTCGAAGGCTAAGAAAGTATTCATACAATTTTTATGAAATTTTCTGTGTCATACATACATATAGGTAGGTACGTTATGCCCGTTTCCCAGAGGGGTATCCAACCTCCATTGTCACTAAAACACCAATAAGGAACATTGTGGAAAGTAAAAAATTTACCTTAGTCCAATGACGTGTACATATGAGTTTCAACTTAATGATGGTAGAACATATTCTTGGCTGACTGTACAACCAAAAAACCCGTGCTACCTAAGGGATATGCGGGTAACAAAAGGCCATGTGAGCTGGCCATCACCGATACCCTTGCTATTTGTAGACTCGTTTAATATCTTATCATCAACTGACAGGCTAAAAGAGATATGTCGCCAAAGATTATTGTGATTCCTTAGGGATTATGAAGATTAAACCCCTTACCCATAAATGCGCTGTCACCTATTAAAGGTGGTATTAGGTATTACAAGTTTAGTTCGATATAGGTACCTTCTTCGGTAAAGTTATTTCGCTATTATAAGTTACAGCTCTAATTTCTAATACGTTGAATGCACGGTTAATTTTTTATTTTTAGTTAATTCGATTCCCGATTGATACTAGGAAAACTTTAAAAATGTATTAATGCACATTTGTTTCTTTTTAAAAATAAAGGAATGTTTCCTTTCAGTAAAATGAGCTAACTAAAGGATTTAAAGCAGTTCCCCTCCAGGGCCCAAAACTTTTTTCCACAATTATAAAATTTTCTGTATTTATGAACCATAGTTTATTTATATTCAATTCATCAACATGTCTGAAAATTATGAACATTTTTGACGTCATCATCGATAGGTAAAATCAAGAATATAGCCTAAAAGGAAAACAGCGTGGAGAAACAAGCATACCAAAATGTGTGTCATCACTTACCGCGTTGGTATAGTATCTGTGAATTGTCGAAACAAATGTACTAACTTCACCGCCTACTCGTATTTACGATTGAAGGCTAACGTATTTTTTTTGTTGTTAGATTGACAGACATTTTGGCAATGTGTGCGAGTGAGAACGAATGTTATGTTGTCTCCCTCACGTTGTTGGAAATCGTCGATGATTTCTTTTCTACTAGGTTAGATTTACAAAGAATGCAGACAAAGGAACAGACTATGTTCTTGTATACATATTAATTCTTACTAATATTATAAATGGGAAAGTCTGTTTGTTTGTTTGTTTGTTTGTTCCGCTTTCACGCCGTAACATCTGAACCGATTGCTTTGAAATTTTGCAGACGTATAGTTGAAAGTCCGGTTTAAATAATAGGGTACTTTTTATACTCCCGAAGGAAAACAAAAATTTTCCTTTATACCGCAATATTATAACCGAAGTCCACGCAGGCGAAGCAGCTGCGGAAAGCTAGTTTAAAATACAAACGCACACGGGAGGTGCCCCAGTTCCGCCCCCATTTTGTGTTTTTCCGTCCTGTTATATCAATCTATACAAAACATTACGACGCCGGTGACGAGGATCAACCCCGCGACGTGTGCGTGAGGATTGAGGGCTTGTTCAATCCTTTTGAAATTTTCTGGATATTCTGCGAAGAATGTCTTGAAAAAAATGTGAACCCAAGAATTAGATTTTGTGAAAGTCAGGTAAGAAAGTTACAACCGGTTAATTCGGGCCCTCAATCCTCTATGTGTGGAAGGGTCCACTGTATTTCAGTAGCTATGCTTGAGAAGGTAAAAGTATTTATGTTACTACGCAAGTGAGTTCTTAAACAGATTTGTGAAAATAAAACCAAACGATGAACTATCCTTACTAATATTATAAATCGGAAAGTGAGTTTGTTTGTTTGTTCCGCTTTCACGCAGTAACTGCTGAACCGATTGCTTTGAAATTTTGCATACGTAAAGTTAGAAGTCCGGATTAAATAATAAGGTACTTTTTATCCCGGAAAAAAATTATGTTCCCGAGGGAAACTTAGTTTTTTCCGTAGGAATAAGTTTTCTTATAGTTGTTCTTTATACCGCAATATAACCAAAGTCCACGCGGACAAGGCCGCGGGCGGAAAGCTAGTAGTAAATATTCCAAAATTTGCCCTCAATCATCCATCTTGATAAAACTTATGAGCAAATATTAACTAAGTTATACTTACAGCCTCTGTGAATTTAAAAAATAAAACCAAACGACAAAAAGTTTTTTAACTGTAGTTTTTAATCCAAAATTGAAATGAAAAACAAACACGTAAAAGTAATAAATTTTAAAAAGTCTTCCCCGATTTTAAATGTTTGAAATATTCGTATCGTGCCCTTTCATCTGATACCCCACTTGGACATATTTATTTAAATAAAATTTTTTCAACTCCAATAACTTTTGAGTGCTGAAAAACACGCTCGATCAAATCAGCTTTCAACCAATAAAAAAGTTGATTGCACTATCTTTATTAGTTCAAGAGTTTTGATGCAAGAGAAAGGCACGTCAAACTTATAACACACCTCATTTTGCGTCGGAAGTTAAACACATGACGATCTACTGTGCTATAACTACTGTATTAAAAAAAATATGTTTCAACAAGATTGTTCTAACCAATCGTCGAATTTTGATTAGTAAAATGTGTGGCAGTTTTAGAGACTTAATACTAATTTAAAAACGTAGGTATACCTAGTACTATTTTCATCAAACCTGGTAATAAAGAAAACATTTGCACAGCACGGCGGGCTGTCGACAAAGATATCACGTGGGACAATTTCATACGCTCGTCTCTGTTTGTTTAGGATTCTTTCATTGAGGCATCAATGTTTGAATATATCAACCATAATGTTTATATTATATCGATGTTGCTTATTATTATCCGTTTCATGCAAAACATCGTGAGGATTTAGTTAGCAAATGCCTGAGATTTAGGCGTAAAGCGATAGGCGTGGGAGTATTTTTACTTAGTGCCGGTGTTAACTAACTAATTAAATTATAAAATAGCTAGTAATCCCTGTGTCTGTACTAAATGTATGGAAGCTGGATACTTAGAATTTTCGGATAGGTAAGT
Organism: Conopomorpha cramerella; assembly: GCA_012932125.1. Lineage (NCBI taxonomy): Eukaryota > Metazoa > Arthropoda > Insecta > Lepidoptera > Gracillariidae > Conopomorpha > Conopomorpha cramerella. The sequence goes on along the minus strand of SJJU01005578.1, from coordinate 14,201 downwards.
CCACCAGGAGAACAGCGAAACGTTATCCACATCAATTGGAAATTCAACTGTGGTACACGAACCATAAGGTCGCATACTTCAGTAACCATACCACCAACCATATGCTTTATAATTCAAGCCGCCAGAATATGGAACGACTTGAAGTCCGTGTTTCCTGCGCTGGACATCTTCAAGTTACAGATGAATAGATTCCTTGTAAGCAACCGTGTTCCTTCGTACGACGATCAAACGCTTGTTAATAAAAGATAATTATATACGATATTTTCTTGACGTCACGTTCGTTTCATGTATGTACATTTTTATACACACAATATGTATGTATTGTTAGTTAGTGAATAGAGATTGCAGTTTTGGATGAAATTTAGTTTAGTTTCAAAATTATAAACCCATGTTTAGCTTTGTTTTTTTCGTGTTGTAGAATCCCTTCGGATTCCCCTTCGCCAAGAATTAGATTTTGTGAAAGTCAGGTAAGAAAGTTACAACCGGTTAATTCGGGCCCTCAATCCTCTATGTGTGGAAGGGTCCACTGTATTTCAGTAGCTATGCTTGAGAAGGCAAAAGTATTTATCTTACTACGCAAGTGAGTTCTTAAACAGATTTGTGAAAATAAAACCAATCGATGAACTATCCTTACTAATATTATAAATCGGAAAGTGAGTTTGTTTGTTTGTTCCGCTTTCACGTAACTGCTAAACCGATTGCTTTGAAATTTTGCATACGTAAAGTTAGAAGTCCGGATTAAATAATAGGGTACTTTTTATCCCGGAAAAAAAATTATGTTCCCGAGGGAAACTTAGTTTTTTCCGTAGGAATATGTTGTTCTTTATACCGCAATATAACCAAAGTCCACGCGGACAAGGCCGCGGGCGGAAAGCTAGTAGTAAATATTCCAAAATTTGCCCTCAATCATCCATCTTGATAAAACTTATGAGCAAATATTAACTAAGTTATACTTACGGCCTCTATGAATTTAAAAAATAAAACCAAACGACAAAAAGGTTTTAACTGTAGTTTTTAATCCAAATTTGAAATGAAAAACAAACACGTAAAAGTAATAAATTTTAAAAAGTCTTCCCCGATTTTAAATGTTCGAAATATTCGTATCGTGCCCTTTCATTTGATACCCCACTTGGACATATTTATTTAAATAAATTTTTTTCAACTCCAATAACTTTTGAGTGCTGAAAAACACGCTCGATCAAATCAGCTTTCAACCAATAAAAAAGTTGATTGCACTATCTTTATTAGTTCAAGAGTTTTGATGCAAGAGACAGGCACGTCAAACTTATAACACACCTCATTTTGCGTCGGAGGTTAAACACATGACGATCTACTGTGCTATAACTACTGTATTAAAAAAAATATGTTTCAACAAGATTTTTCTAACCAATCGTCGAATTTTGATTAATAAAATGTGTGGCAGTTTTAGAGACTTAATACTAATTTAAAAACGTAGGTATACCTAGTACTATTTTCATCAAACCTGGTAATAAAGAAAACATTTGCACAGCACGGCGGGCTGTCGACAAAGATATCACGTGGGACAATTTCATACGCTCGTCTCTGTTTGTTTAGGATTCTTTCATTGAAGCATCAATGTTTGAATATATCAACCATAATGTTTATATTATATCGATGTTGCTTATTATTATCCGTTTCATGCAAAACATCGTGAGGATTTAGTTAGCAAATGCCTGAGATTTAGGCGTAAAGCGATAGGCGTGGGAGTATTTTTACTTAGTGCCGGTGTTAACTAACTAATTAAATTATAAAATAGCTAGTAATCCCTGTGTCTGTACTAAATGTATGGAAGCTGGATACTTAGAATTTTCGGATAGGTAAGTCCACCAGGAGAACAGCGAAACGTTATCCACATCAATTGGAAATTCAACTGTGGTACACGAACCGTAAGGTCGCATACTTCAGTAACCATACCACCAACCATATGCTTTATAATTCAAGCCGCCAGAATATGGAACGACTTGAAGTCCGTGTTTCCTGCGCTGGACATCTTCAAGTTACAGATGAATAGATTCCTTGTAAGCAACCGTGTTCCTTCGTACGACGATCAAACGCTTGTTAATAAAAGATAATTATATACGATATTTTCTTGACGTCACGTTCGTTTCATGTATGTACATTTTTATACACACAATATGTATGTATTGTTAGTTAGTGAATAGAGATTGCAGTTTTGGATGAAATTTAGTTTAGTTTCAAAATTATAAACCCATGTTTAGCTTTGTTTTTTTCGTGTTGAGAATCCCTTCGGATTCCCCTTCGTCTGCGGGGAAGACGACGAGGGTATGTGGTGAGTACACTAAAAACCCCCGGTGACTTCTACGCGCGAAATAGCCGGTGCCCCCGGAACACCCTGAAGACTGACCTGACGACATTCAGGGGGGCACCGGCCGTGCAGGGCCCGCTGCAGGATGTTAAGCGGGGCCTCTACCCTGCGGGGAGGAACTTATGGTCCTCCCTGGTCACACCTCGACGTGAGGCGACAATGCTGAAGTCACGTGGCACCGTCACCCTCAGTGGGCGTCGGTTGAACTCGGGCGCAGGCCCCCGCTGTGCGCGCGACCGACCCCTGGGCCCTTTTAGTAGCCTCGTACGAAAGGCAAGGGAGAACCGTATCCCTATTCTAACGCCCGGAACTGCAGGGCTAACCCATGTTTAGCCTAACACGTAATAGGTAAGCCCATTATTGTAATAATTAGTATGTTAAACAACTTTTAGTATGTGGATTTTCTGTGACAATTTTTTCATAGGTACCGTTAAGTTTATACAACAGACATATGATCTGATAATGATATTTTGGTATACGCTTCCACTAGGACTTAAATCCACAAAATTCTCATTGTAAGTAGTTGACCGGAAAACCTTATGATTTATTATAGTTTGTCATTGTCGAGTAGTCTGGGAGATAAAACGAATGATACCAGACATTTTTTGCTACAAATGTCATAAAAAGCATAGTAGTATAGGATATCTAGGTTATGAAATACATTATTGGCTTGTTGGACTAGCGACCTACTATCGATACCCATATTTGTACTTACATCTAAACTACAAATGTCGTGTTAAAATTGATCTAGGTGGCACAAGTGACGTCTAATTAATTAGGGATTATGGACGGGAAGCTATACAATGTACTGAATTATGTTGCTTGGCTTCGAAAGTTAAACAAAAAGATAAATAATAAATTACACAGTCAAGATAAAATGTGAAGTAAATTTGACTACGATCGTCGCCGTAGCGACATGTGTACGAGACTACGAAATGTAGCTACGCCGTAGCTCCGTAGCATGCGTCACTGCGTCACGAGCCACTTAGCTGGTAATAGTGTAATCTTTTGTCGACGAAATTCATTACTTTTGCTCTTTTTATTACATACGTTTAGGGGTGAAAGCTCCTTGTGTCGTTGCCCTTTTCCTAAAACATATGGAACCGTGTGGCGAGTATAAATATACCTACGCAATAATTTTGTTTTGTTCTACGTCTACGTTTACCAGTAAATAAATTAACTGTACACTAGGTATTCATTATTAAAGAATTCATTTTCAGCTAATTTGAGTTAATATTGTTTTGTGCGCTTTGATAGAAGTGGCGTTCATATATTATGCAAGTAATATATTAATTAATGTACTGTACATTACAGTACTAAGTTCTACTATGAAAGCAGTTTAAAAAAAAAGCTCTTCACACCTTTTTAATACCAAAGCGTAGAAGGTAGAGGCACTTTGCTAAGCAAATGCCCACAGTTCACCAAGTGTATGTGCAACAGGGGGTGAGCCAGCCGATCGCTATTGACATGGGATGAGCCCATCGCCACAGTCATGGAATTATTTTATTACTTGTTACTTTCGCTAATTCGTCACTTTCGCTTAGTCAATTTATTAATAATCTTTAACCCGTCAATATTCCTAACTAACCGCTTTGCCTGAGTTGTCAATATACAGTCAACTCATGGTCATATTTTATAAGAGCAATTAATGTTTCAAATTAGTTATAAAGTTGGCTCTGACGGTCGATTTTTGTCATGATGATATGTCTCTAATTACAGTCATGTCGCCATTAAACAGTATATATATTATGTAAAAACCTTTTTATTGATTTGTTTTGTATTAAAATTATTTTTACTCTGCCTACCCCTCTTTGGGATTAAAGGCGTGAAGTGTATTTTTTTTTATTATTATTTTGACATGACTACACTATTAATAATTTGTTACCGAAGCATTAGCGGATTTAATTATTATAGGTATACTGTATATGTTTTATTTTAGGTAAATGTAAATGGCAGTTAGTAATTGTATTAATTTTGTATTATAAATTTATCCTGTGAAAACCTAAAAAAAATGTTTTAAGTAAGCTCAAACTTTATGGCTTCTCTTTCATCTGTCAATCGTCTGAAGGAAAATTTAAGTCAATTGTAAAGAAACAGTTAATTAGCAAGGCATACTACAGGGTTGATGATTACCTACATGATGATAATGCATGGACAAACATGTCAGCTCGTATTGATGTAAAACATAATTATTAAGACATCTAAGGCTAAAAATTCCACATCACTAATGTTGGTAATGAGCTGGGTGGTTGCTTGCATGTTCTGAGGGGTTTAGTTACATAACCCACAGGGGAACTCTTTTGTTTTATGTAATGTTAATATCATTTAGTGCCCTTGAGCTGTTCACCAGTCAGGCATGCATCCGGCCATCAAGCATTTGCTAAATTAGCATTAAGTCATATTTATGTTAAGTAAACTTAGCAGTAAGCCTTGGCGATTTGAAAAGATGCCAGTTTCTTCCCGGTTCTTCTGGCCAGTAAAAGAAATTAATTCGAACCGGGGACGATTACTTTTATTTTAAATTCATAAATGACGTTCATCAAGCTTTGTGTTATTCTACTGTATATCTGTATGTTATAACACTTATAACGATGAATAAAGAAATTTTGAATTTGAATTTGAATTTGAATTTGAATTTGAATTTGAATTTGAATTTGAATTTGAATTTGAATTCATGGCATGAGTACCTACATTACTTCGCTATGATTCGAAACACCCTCCTAATTTTAATAACTTAGACTAATAGAAGAAATAAGACTAATCTAAATTAACATGAAACTAGCTTAATTGTACTTAATTTACAAAATTAAATATTCTTTTCAATCAATTACTACTAATTTGTAATTTTCAAGGGAAAAATTGTGACGGACAGATCAATGTAAACATTTTTTTCAACACGAGGTGTACTCTACTTGACACTCTGTGTCCTTTACGACTATAAATGAATATTTTATGGTACTCGTACCAATAAAAATTAATGGCGCAGACATTGAAACAAATTATGTCGATTATTAAAAAAAATGCTATAATGAGTCTTTTACGATAATTTAGCAGAATACATAAAAACAACCTCGATTTGTTTCAATTCACTTTGTCGCGAGCAACTAAAGCAAGTGAACACTACGAAAGTCAGTTTATATAAACTTTCTTACTTTTATAGCAGATTTGTGGACGCCCAGCAATTTCATTTGCGTAGTTTTAGTATTTCATACAAACTATAACATTGTCTATTTAAAACACGTCCCACAGGCCAGGGATAAAAAGTAGCCTATATCTCTCAAACTCTAAAATATATGCATACCAAATTTCAATGAAATCGGTTCAGTATTTTTGGCGCAAAATCGATACAAATAGACAGAGTTACTTTCCCATGTATTATATTAGTATGGATTTTAGTAAATGGAGTGCTAAAACTGCTTTTTCATGAACTAAACGGAACATAAAAATATTGATTCTCTTTAGTGGTTTTACATAACACTTTTGTCGACCGCGTCTCGGCAAACGGAGTGTAGGACGCCCTCAGGCAAGGTGGATTGATGATATACGCAAGATGGCTGGCAGAAGCTGGATACGAGAAGCCGAAAACAGATCACAGTGGCGTGCAATTGGAGAGGCCTATGTCCAGCAGTGGACAAGTATGGGCTGATGATGATTATGATGATTTTGTCGACAATCGATTTATATATTTAAACCGGTGTAAATTAAAGTAAACGCAAGCGCCACTGAATGTCGCATTCGATAAAAATCTTTCGAGAACGCGAAATAAAGATTTTCTCGTCAAACACACCGTCTTCAGAGTCGTCTTACATTATGTTGTCACTACGTCATTCGAAAAAATAATAAAACCACGCCCTGTGAACACAGCCTTTTCAACACTCCCTAGAACATGGCCCGCATGTCGACGTTTTAACAATAAAACTTCAAACCTCCAGATTTCAGTGTCCACGAAAGTGTTAAGTCGCTTTTTAAAAAGAAGTGACGAAATACACCGTCATTATTTTTACGTTCCAGAAGGTGCCACAATTTCATTTCTGTGTGAAAACTGTTGTAAAAATGAGAACTGTACGAATACATGATCCAATGGAATATTTCTCTTTAAACATATACTTTTTAAAACATCTACGAATGTGGTTTTACACGGATCTGTCCGACAACTATTCGATGTCTATAGGTCAAGTATGCATTGGCTTAACAATAACATTTTTATTCGTTTTTGTACCCATAATGGCTGAGATCGTTCACTTGATCAAATTGTGGAAGATGGAAGCATTGGTTGGAACGTAAGTACCTATTTATTTGCAAAATAAGTAAAACATCATTAGCTTAGATTTTAGACTTCTAAATTTTGTACAATGGGATATTATGCAATTTGTGAACTATGTAGTGCGGCTTACTCTGATAAATACCAACTTATACATAAATATGTACGTATATTGTACAAGAGCGTCTGTGGTCCAGTTGGTCGGATCCTTGACTTGTAACCGGGAGGTCCCGGGTTCGAGTTCGACGGCTACTGGACGTGTACCAATGGGACTCTTTTTCAGCGCCTATGTACGCAACGCAACTCTCGTACGGTGAAGGACAACATCGTGATGAAACCTAGACACCATAAGGTGTGTGAACCCTATAACGGCGATTGGCTCACCCATACTATTTTTATTTTTTTTAAATAGTACAGTAAGTTCGTTTGTTGTTCCGAAAATAAAATTAAAAAAAAATACACTTCACGCCTTTAATCCCAAAGAGGGGTAGGCAGAGGCACTTGCTAAAGCAAGTACCCACGGTTCACCAAGCGTATTTAACCCAACGTGAAAATTATTGAATTGCATTCCATGTTATTCAGCTTCTATTCGGTTCTTTTGGCTAGTAAGATACATTATTTCTGTTTGAAATCCAGACGTTTACACTTGTTTTTTAACTGTTAAAAATTCATGATTTTTATCAAGCTTTGTTTTATGTTACTGTATATGTACACTTCACGCCTTTTAATCCCAAAGCGGGGTAGGCAGAGGCACTTGCTTAATAAGCAAATGCCCACGGTTCACCAAGCGAATTTAACCCAACGTGACAGGGGGTGAGCCCATCGCCGTTATAGGATTCACACACCTTGTGGTGTGCGAGTTTCATCACGATGTTGTCCTTCACCGTACGAGCGTTGCGTTGCGTACATAGGCTCTGAAAAAAAGTACCATTGGCACACGTCCAGTAGCCGGACTCGAACCCGCGACCTCCCCGTTACAAGTATAGTTCGTGCATTTCATGGCTGCGCGCCTTAGATGTGCGAGTCGTATATGGACACGCTAGTTGACAGTTCAAACGAACAAAACTGCCACACACACATCTAAGGCCCGCGCGCATTTTTTTAAAATACTATCCTTCACTCCATCACTCCTGAATATTTTTCATATTGTGGTCTCGTTCTATCCTAAACGTGAGTTTTAAATTACAAATTTTAACTTTTGGCCAGCGTCAACCTACTCCTCATCGAGTCTCAGATACTATTCAAGATGGCTGACTTGTACCTACGCAGGAGGTACTTAGAGCGGTTATTCGAACAGCTTCGCAGCCCGGCGTTCGCCGCCACCAGGGCCCAGCATCAGCGCATCATCAGGAAGAATATTAAATATGCCCACATTATATTCAAAGCCTTACTGTACCCGGCTGTTGCTGATGTTACCGGTAAGTTGTAAATCATATATTTTTTTACCACGGTTACCAGTTTTTCATACAAATAAAAATGCTTAAACATTAAGTCCGCTCAGTGTACTGTGTTGCATTCAATGTTTAAAATAAATCACGCCTTAAATATTCTATTTTCCTATTGGCAATGTATCCTCAGGTGTCGAAAATGGAAACAAAGAACATTTATTAACAACAGTAGAGAAAGAAAGAAAACCAAAGCAAAAAGCAAGTTATGAAAAATAAAACACAACTACTAAACTAAAATGTGAAGCCCGTTTAATGTGCTTCTGCCGAAGTCAAATGGAATCTGGCTCAGTATGTGCGAGAAGTAACGCACGTCAGGTCAAAAATTCCGCCATAATATATAAAAATCCAGTGTCGTGATGTTTGTTCCGAATGAACTCTTCACCAGAGCTACCGATATTCACAAAAGTTGGCATTTATATGTGATTTTGTCCAATTTGAGAGATAGGATAGTCTATATTTCGTGACATCCACTGCTGGGCACAGGACACCCTGGAGGTTATACTAATTTTATATTCATATTAATAGTTAAGACAGGACAACGTCTCTCCCCCCTCTATGGGAACCCAGCCTTGTCGTGGCGAGGCACCCGGTGAAGCTAAGAAGAACCCACTGCAGACTCGCCGGCCCGAGAGGGACCGCTGTCCCGGGCTCGCTTGCGAGCCCGCAGACAAGCGGTCAGGCTGGCAATGAAGGCCGCGGAGGGAGAGGACAGTCGGTATTCCGACCGCCGCTGTCCCTATCCTCCACGCCCTTGCGAGGCCGCCACCGCTAGATGGCGGCGTGGAGGGGCCGCAGGGGAAGAGGAGTGTCAGTATTGCGGTGCGCTGCGCTCCCTATCCTCTGCGGCCGGAAGGGAGGAAGATTTCGGACTCCACGAGATCAGGGGTCTGACGCCGGCGGGGCGGTTGGGTTGTGGCCGTCCCGTCGCCAGCCCTGTAGCTCCGGGCGTATAGAAAATAATAGGACTACGGTATCCCCTGCCTGGCGTATAAGGCGTCCTAAAAGGGGTCCTTGGGGTCGTGGGTGTCGGAGTGGGGTCCCCGGCACCTGCTTGGACGGCCCCGGGAAGGGCGGCGGTTACCTTATGGCCTGGTAACTGCCGCCGGTGAAGAAGGTCGCTGGGGCAGACACACCACCGTCTGCCCCGAGCCGGAGTCCGACAGGACCGATCGCTTGGGCGGGTACTGATGCAATTCCTTCGGGTACTCCCGGGACCCGCCCTGCCTGCGACACGGAGGTCATCATGGGGGTTTAGTCGGCAAGAGTCCGACACTATCCCGTTCGCTGTCCCCATGGCGGCGGGGTGTCCATGAGGATTCCCCCATGTAAAAAAAAAATAGTTGGTCAGTCGGTTGATTGCTGTGCTGGAGTGAAAAGTGGAAAATAAAATACACTTCATGCGTTTGGTTCCTAAGGTGGGGTAGCCATATTCACTTCCTGAACAAATGCTGGTTCGCGAAGCTCATTTAACTAAAACGTGACACAGATGAGCCCATCGCCGGTTTGGATACATAAACCGTATGGTGGGCGGGTTTCATCACGATGTTGTCTTCCGCCGTATCAGCTTTGTATAGCGTAACGCCTGTTACACCCAGGTTCCGAACCCACAGCCTCCCGATTCCAGTTCCAAGTATGCAACCACTAGGGCCAGAGACGCTCTTTAGATTGTTGAGTTCATTTAGATTTACTATTCTTACAGCTCATGTAGTGTTGGTGCCAGCCATACATAAGTTCCGTAGTCTACCAATGGCAATGGATTTCATATTCTTCGATAGCAACGCCTCACCATATTTTACATTAGTGTACATTTATCAGGTATGTTTATAATTTTTTTACTTATACTGAAATCGCAAAATTTTGCATCGATGTTTGGTACTCTTTCGCACGGATTAATACTCAACGAATGTCAACCGTACTTTACAATTGTAGCTTATGCATCAGAATCATACATGCCGGATTTCCCACAGGAACATTATAAACTGTGACATGAAACTGTCACACCGCCGGGGTACATCAATCTATATATATAAAAGAAAGTCCTATTAGTTACCCTATTTATAAATCAAGAACGGATGAACCTATTAGGCTGAAAATTAATGGGATGGTAGCTTAAGATCAGGAGAAGGACATAGGATACTTTTTATCCCGTTCCTGTGGGATGCGCCGTGACATAGAGGGTGTTATAGTTTGAATGGGATACTAGAACTCGAATGAAATCGCGGGGCCTCTACTAGTATAGTAATAAATATGTGAAAAGGTAAAGTTACTATGAAAGGTCTTATAACTATATTCAGTCACTCATCCATGCCTAGCATTTATTATTGGCTCCGAAATGTTCAATTCTGCACAGAACTTCCTTTTATTACGAAGACGAGAAAAAAGGATATTACGAATTTCACGCTCTGAAAGGGTGAATCATCGCTGAGGTATTTGTTATCAATGTAGGGTGCTTTATGAATGAATCTACGTATCATGGTCCGAAAAACGACTATTTGAAGCCGAAGTCTATGACACCTCCTGAAATGTAGTTCGAAATCAATCTACAACCAAAACCATGGCTTATCTAACTACTCCTCACAAGTCGACAATTGGTGTTATTGACATTTTAATACTCTGATATACACACATCAAAAATGTCTAGGGATCAAGTACATTTTAGAAGATTGCAATCAAGAATATATTTTACAAAAACTGAATTCATTCATAATTTACTCAAAATGTGGTGATAAGTCATTGATGCAGGCATGGGTAATCAGGTAGGAGACCAATCCAGAAGATTAGATTTTATTTAAATAAATTCGATTTTTTAGAGCTAAAAATGTTCTTGATCCCTAAACACTTTTGATGTGTGTGTGTGACTATATGAAAATGTTGATATTTCATCTATTGTGTAAATCAGACGTTTGAAAGAAGATGAAGTAGTGACGAAGGTAAAAATTGGTATGCTTAGGTGGTTCGAGCATACGTGTATGGGATAATGAAAGGGATCGACAAGAATGTGTTTGAACGTTTTGCGGGTAGTTGCCGTCCTAGAAGGTTATTCAAACGACCAGATTCTGGAGTTATTTAAGAAGGTCGACGTAGTGAATAACCAAAACAGGGAAGCATAGGTATATAAAGGCAGAACAGCTGAAAAAGATTTGTCAGGATCATGACATTTGGAGGTCTAGATTTCTGCCTACCTCTCTGAGAAACAAGTCTGACGTATACATTATGTTTGTTAAAAAAAAGTCGGTAGTGTTACGTTCCTTGTACTACTTGCACAAACATACTGGGGCACCCTTTTGTATTTAGTGTTAATATCATTTAGTGTCTTTGAGCTGTTCACCAGTCAGGCGGTCATCAAGCATTATTTTGTTAAATTAGTATTATAGTATTAGTCATAACTTTATACCTACTTAGATGTTAGCCCTGATGATTTGAATATGATGCTAGTTTCTTGCCGGTTCTTTTGGTAGTAAAAGAAATTAATTCGAACCGGGGACGTTTATTTTTGTTTTTAAAATAATAAATTACTTTCATCAAGCTTTGTGTTATAATGATGAAGAAATAAACTGTTTGATTTGACTACTGACTTTTGTACCATTGTACAATAGTTTAGTAGCGAAAAGTTTCTTGAATTTACGCCCTTTATTTTTCAATTTCAGATATTATACAAAGCAGTAGTGATAACAACATTTACAGCGATTGAGACGTTGCCGTGGGTCGCAATGAGAACAGCAAGTGAGTACTTAGTAGTAGTTACTTTTCATATTGTTGCGATTCGGGTTGAACGAAGATTTAATTAAAATATCCAGACAGTTAACGAAGCATGTATTCACGTTCAATATACTACAAACACAACTGAATTCGCTATTCGTTTAATTAAGGCATTTGCCTTCTAAGCTTAATAGATTAAATATCATCGACTTATCGATATTATCATAATATCAACTGCATCACATTGGGTCTGTTCTACAAGTATTTGACGGTTTACCGGTGTTACCTACATTACGGCAATAAAACAAAACCCAAGAAAAAAATAAATTAACTCATTAGTTTGTAAAATTGAAATGTCATGATAAATTCAATGTAGTTTTTGTGGTACGGAGTCCTGGCCTCTACGATGGATCGAAGACGGATCGTACTTTTTTATGTTGCGTTACAAACACAAAAAAAAACACTTCACGCCTTTAATCCCAAAGAGGGGTAGGCAGAGCTGCAAAGAGCAGAGGTTCACCGAGCGTATTTAACCCAACGTGACAGGGGGTGAGCCCATCGCCGTTATAGGGTTCACACACCTTGTGGTGTGCGGGTTTCATCACGATGTTGTCCTTCACCGTACGAGCGTTGCGTTACGTACATAGGCTCTGAAAAAGAGTCCCATTGGTACACGTCCAGTAGCCGGACTCGAATCCGGGACCTCCCGGTTACAAGTCAAGTATCTGACCAACTGGACCACAGACGCTCTACTCTACAAACACAAAATCTGTGAAACAACCCGTACAGAAATCGTAGAATCCAAATTTCGGTTATCGGTAGTACAAACTTACTTATTAGCACACCCAGGACAGGGCCACTTGAACACAACGTTAATTTTTAGAATTTATGTCTCACATTCTGTTATATTGTACTTCTATCCTTATCTGGCAACGTATTAAATGAGTGAGAAAAAAATACTAGTAGAATTTCGTGTATATTAAACAAGCACATGTATGGTCTTACTACTGGTTTTTTTTTCTACACGCTGTATTAAAGGTGTTATTTTGTAGTGAGCTGTTCCATAACGTGGATGTGACGTTTTTTTTGTGCCTTTGCAATGCAGCCAAGCATACACTAAAATATCTCTCCGTATATGTGGAAACGCACGGTCATATATTTTTCAATACACAAATATTGAAAACTATAAAAAGACAAACTTGCTGTGCTGTAAAACCACACTATGACACTCTATAATAATGTTTCCTGGTTCCACCGAAGCTATAGTGAGACGCTAGGCAGTCACGCGTGACATATTATAAGGATACTGGTGCTTTTTTTGCCAATATACATTATTAACAGTGTTTCTCTGCAATTATGTATATGCATATAATAAACCTTCCTAAATAATCACTCTACTTAAGAAAACCGAAAATATGTTGCGAAGTTTTAAATATACACTTTAATCCCAAATTGGTGTAGCAGAGGCACTTGCTAAGCAAATGCCCACAGTTCTCCAAGCGTATTTAAACCAACAACGTGAGAGGGGGTGAGCCCATCGCCGTTATAGGGTTAACACACCTTGTGGTCCACGAGATATGGACATAGGGACATAGAGCGGGAGGCTACTTTGTTTTATATTATGTTATGTTTTATATTTCGTATTGATGTAACTAAGTAACTAGGCGTATAGACTACGGTTGGTAAGAATCATCTTACAGTTTAGGCTAGTGCAAGTGGCCCTGCCTACATTAATCAACTAATGCGTGAGATGGTTCCATCCATCGCGCCGCCGCCGCCGCCGTCCAGATCAATCCCACTAAAGTAGCGAAGTGAAACACCCGCGTTCTCATTTTCTAACAATACATACGATTCAAATCATTGATACGTCATTAGCGAGCGGTTGTAGTTTGAGAGTCGGGTGAATTGACCCGTAATGGAACGGATGTGGGGTTCGAGGTCTGATGCAGATAATTCAAACAACCAAATTGGTTTAGATCATTTTTTAATGAAACGCGCACAAAAATTATAACTCAAATTTGTTCACCGGGTATATAGGTTAAATCTCGCGCGGAAAAAAGATCGTCTTGTACAGCCGATGTCATCAGTGTTATGTGCCGAAATAGTGACTCTTTGAGGGTAGTTGCGGATTCGTATCAAACCAGGGAACGTCGCAGCCGCCGCACTCCAGTCCACTCGTGACCACGACGCATGCAACTGCGTCGAGACGTCGAGTAAAATAACAAAGTAAGCTCGAGCTTGTCTTTGATTATATTCGCGCCTTTATACCCGGGTGAACAATATTAAGTTCCAATTGGTTTATTTTTTAAATACCCCACAAACTTTGTTTTACTATTAACCGTGTTTTCCTGCCAACATACATATAATAATTTATGTTTTCTAAGCTACTAATTGACCCGGCAAACTTTATTTTGCCAATATATTAAGTACTATTAAAAGTACTCGG
>SJJU01005576.1:0-22496 GCA_012932125.1 Conopomorpha cramerella | reverse complement strand
AACCACGCGGCCACCTGCTCTGATAGGAAAGACCTTTTTCCAGGGGTTAGTAAAGATTTGTTAGAAACATAATCCCGAAGGAAAAATTTGTTACACTAAAATTGGCCAGATTAGGTCCGACAGAATATGGCCGCTCCGACCGCATGTTGCCGTAGATATCAAACGCTATAAAACAGTATCTACACTATTACTAAGGACTTTTGATACATCATTGGAAAGCTTTTGATTTGTTTCATTTGTTAGGCTATACGTCGGCACTGTTGCATTAATTAACAAAAAGTTATGAACATAATTAGATTACACGGGACCTTGGTACGGGCTTTGAAATCACTTTATGATGATTCCAGTGCCTGTGTCAGGGTAAACGGGACCTACTCAGACTGGTTTGGCATCCATAGAGGTGTCAGACAGGGATGCGTAGCGTCCCCGTGGCTGTTCAATCTGTTCATGGACAGTTGTTTGGAAGATCTGAAAGGTCGTGATTGGGGTCTAGATATGGGTGGTTTAATCATCAAATGCCTTTTATATGCTGACGCTCAAGTTCTTCTTGCACCGTCGGCGTATGAATTGCAGCAGATGATTAATTGTATGAATGAGTCATTGAAAAGGAAAGGAATGAAAGTGAATGCTAGTAAGACAAAAGTAATGGTAGTCGAAAATAATGAAAGGACAGTTTGTGAGTGCATGATTGACGGTGAGAAAGTTGAACAAGTGGATGAGTTTGTATATTTGGGATCTCTATTTACAAGTGATGGAAAATTTGACAAAGATATTGAAAGAAGAGTGAGTGCGGGTAATAAGGTTAACGGTGCCCTTCGCAGTGTTATGGAGAGCCAATTCATGTCGAAAAAGGCAAGATTGGCTGTCCATGACGCTGTATTGGCACCTACCTTAATGTACGGGAGTGAAAGTTGGGTATGGCAGAAGAAGCATAAAAGTAAAGTCAATGCCGTAAAAATGCGGTCATTGCGGAGCATGAAAGGCGTGACATTGAATGACAGGATAAGGAATAGTGTGATAAAGGAAAGTTGCGGTTTGAAGGAAGACGTAGTGACCAAGATTGAAAAGGGCATGCTTCGGTGGTTTGGCCATATGGAGAGAATGGATGAAAGTCGATTGACGAAAGAGATTTATATGGGTGATGTAATGGGCCGGGTGAGTAGAAGTCGCCCCAGAAGGACATATAAAGACCAGATTGGTGATGTCCTGACCGAAGATGGCGTGA
Source organism: Conopomorpha cramerella (assembly GCA_012932125.1). NCBI lineage: Eukaryota > Metazoa > Arthropoda > Insecta > Lepidoptera > Gracillariidae > Conopomorpha > Conopomorpha cramerella. The sequence goes on along the minus strand of SJJU01005576.1, from coordinate 21,271 downwards.
AAAGTACTCGAAACCGGAGGTCATGTATGAAAAGATGTATGAATGTAGATGAAGCGAAAGGGGTATGTCGGACCGTGACAAATGGAGATCTGTAGTCTCTGCCTACCCCTCTGGGAGACAGGCGTGAAGTGTATGTATGTATTATATTAGATTACAATAATATCCGAATGCTTACAACTACGCAATAGCTTAGTTTTTTTAAATATTTTATTATCAAGTCGTTAGTAAATAGATTTGTTACAATCAATGAAGCGTAATCCCAACTAATAAATTATCGGCTTTTTTGTTAAGCGAATTTTTAAGTTGGCCCGCTTTCGTAGCCATATGCCGAAGTATGTGGACGTCTAATTAGCATTTACGGGAATGGTATTTTTAACAATTGTCAATGCAAAACTATGCAATATATTCTTCATTATCCACTTATTAAGGAATCAAAACTCAAACTTACACAATTTAGGAAAAAATAACAATAACCTTTTACTATGGATATTGTCTCAAGTACTATGGTACTAAGGTGACTATGATTCAAGTAAATTGTTTTCATACTCGCCCCGTAAAAAAAACACAGTTTGATTTGTCATGAATGATGAATGAATAAATTGTTTTCATACTCGCCCCGTAATAGTAGTTTGATTTGTCATGAATGATGAATGACAAATCAAACTGTTTTTTTTACGGGGCGAGTATGAAAACAATTTACCTTGAATCATAGTCACCGTACTTGAGACAATATCCATAGTAAAATATTATTGTTATTTTTTCCTAAATTGTGTAAGTTTGAGTTTTGATTCCTTAATAAGTCGATAATGAAGAATATATTGCATAGTTTTGCATTGACAATTGTTAAAAATACGAATCCCGCAACTAATTAGACGTCACAATATTTTCGGCATATGGCCTACGGAGCGGCCAACTTAAATTCGCTCTAACAAAAAAGCCTATTAATTTATTAGTTGGATTACGCTTTCATTGATTGTAACAAATCTTTTACTAACGATTGATAATAAAATACTTAAAAAAAACTAACTTATTGCGTAGTTGTAAGCATCGATATTATTGTAATCTAATTATGTTCATAACTTTTTGTTAATTAATGCAACAACAAATGCAACAGTGCCGACATATAGCCTAACAAATGTAACAAATCAAAAGCTTTCCAATGATGTATCAAAAGTCCTTAGTCATAGTGTAGATACTGTTTTATAGCGTTTGATATCTACCGCAACATGCGGTCGGACGGAGCGGCCATATTCTGTCGGACCTAATCTGGGCAATTTTAGTGTAACAAATTTTTCCTTCGGGATTATGTTTCTAACAAATCTTTACTAACCCCTGGAAAAAGATCTTTCCTATCAGAGCAGTTGGCCGCGTGGTTGAAATGTACATTGCCCACCGGGCTATCATAGCTACGAAATATAAGCCAAGACATTTGCCGTAGAACCGATGACCGTTTGGGAAAACGAGTTCTCGAGTGGAGACCGCGTCTCGGCAAACGGAGTGTAGGACGCCCTCAGGCAAGGTGGACTGACGATATACGCAAGATGGCTGGCAGAAGCTGGACGCGAGAAGCCGAAAACAGATCACAGTGGCGTGCAATTGGAGAGGCCTATGTCCAGCAATGGACAAGTATGGGCTGATGATGATGATGATAAGCAGACATTTTTCACTTGTACACTGGTTAAAATAGATTCAATCAAAACTAAAAAAGTGTAATCCATCAAAACGAACGTCGTAGTTTCCAAAGCACGAAATCGAGCGCAAACGTGTGAACCGAACTCTGCCAATTTGAAATTTGAAATCGGAACGCGATCTGTCGCGTTCGATTTTACTTCACTTTTGTTTTTATTTTCGTGGATTTTTTTCTGAGCTGCCAGTTCGATGGCGCTTAGCAAAAAGTATGATATACATACTACATACTGCGCCGAGTGAAAAATCTGCTCCAAATCTGGGACACTTTTTTTTTTGTTTTGTTTTATGGACACTGACATAAACTCGCTCGTAATCCTTATTGGGATAAACGTGACGTATGGAGATTGGATTTAAGGGTGGATTTTACAGTGAAATGATCACACGCGCCTATTGTATTTTTTTATTAACACATTGAACAAGCTTGTACGGTGAAGGACAACATCGTGATGAAACCCGCACACCAGAAGGTGTGTGAACCCTATAACGGCGATGGGCTCACCCCCTGTCACGTTGGGTTAAATCCGCTTGGTGAACCGTGGGTACTTGCTTTAGCAAGTGCCTCTGCCTACCCCTCTTTGGGATTAAAGGCGTGAAGTTTATTTTTTTTTTGAACAAAGCGTTTGACCACCATTCTGCCTGATGTTAAGCAGCGATGTGGTCTACGATGGAGCACACTTTTCATTAGGTACCTATTACCCAGTACTGAAGAACATTGAACTGTACTGCGCAGAAACACAAAGTATTGTATACTAATACTGGCAAGGCATAATAAAGGCAGACATTAGACGCTCATGCAAGCGTCATTCAATTCATCAGTCATGATTTATGGAATGACTACTAATACTAATTCAAACATCATTCACTATATTAGACGATAGGAAATCCGTCAATCACAATCATGACTGTGGTAAAACTGAGATCAAAACGCATCGTCTAATGTCTGCCTAAGTGTTCCTTTACTATATTATGCATGTAATATACATACAAATATTCCTCTGGAATCAATGGCATGTCATGTTCCGAAGCAAAAAAATTATATTTTCTATGAAAAAAAAAATTTTTTTTGTTGTCGTTTTCCCCCGTTGTCTCCGTAGTAAAAGTTGTTCATATTGACACGAGCCCAACAACGTTTCTAAGACCATTGCTCGGGGTCCTTTTACACTCTGTACTGTGTGTTAATTTCCCCGCATTGTCGCCATAGTAAAAGTTGTTCATATTGACACGAGCCCAACAACGTTTCTAAGACATTGCTCGGGGTCCTTTTACACTCTGTACTGTGTGTTCATTTCCCCGCATTGTCGCAACAGTAAAAGTTGTTCATATTGACACGAGCCCAACAACGTTTCTAAGACCATTGCTCGGGGTCCTTTACACTCTGTACTGTGTGTTCATTTCCCCGCATTGTCGCCATAGTAAAAGTTGTTCATATTGACACGAGCCTAACAACGTTTCTAAGACCATTGCTCGGGGTCCTTTTACACTCTGTACTGTGTGTTCATTCCCCCGCATTGTCGCCATAGTAAAAGTTGTTCATATTGACACGACCCCAACAACGTTTCTAAGACCATTGCTCGGGGTCCTTTTACACTCTGTACTGTGTGTTCATTTCCCCGCATTGTCGCCACAGTAAAAGTTGTTCATATTGACACGAGCCCCACAACGTTTCTAAGACCATTGCTCGGGGTCCTTTTACACTCTGTACTGTGTGGTCATTCCCCCGCATTGTCGCCATAGTAAAAGTTGTTCATATTGACACGAGCCCAACAACGTTTCTAAGACCATTGCCCGGGGTCCTTTTACACTCTGTACTGTGTGTTCATTTCCCCGCATTGTCGCCATAGTAAAATTTGTTCATATTGACACGAGCCCAACAACGTTTCTAAGACCATTGCTCGGGGTCTTTTTACACTCTGTACTGTGTGTTCATTTCCCCGCATTGTCGTCATAGTAAAAGTTGTTCATATTGACACGAGCCCAACAACGTTTCTAAGACCATTGCTCCGGGTCCTTTTACACTCTGTACTGTGTGTTCATTTCCCCGCATTGTCGCCATAGTAAAAGTTGTTCATATTGACACAGGCCCAACAACGTTTCTAAGGCCATTGCTCGGGGTCCTTTTACACTCTGTACTGTGTGTTCATTTCCCCGCATTGTCGCCATAGTAAAAGTTGTTCATATTGACAGGAGCCCAACAACGTTTCTAAGACCATTGCTCGGGGTCCTTTTACACTCTGTACTGTGTGTTCATTCCCCCGCATTGTCGCCATAGTAAAAGTTGTTCATATTGACACGAGCCCAGCAACGTTTCTAAGACCATTGCTCGGGGTCCTTTTACACTCTGTACTGTGTGTTCATTTCCCCGCATTGTCGCCATAGTAAAGTTGTTCATATTGACACGAGCCCAACAACGTTTCTAAGACCATTGCTCGGGGTCCTTTTACACTCTGTACTGTGTGTTCATTCCCCCGCATTGTCGCCATAGTAAAAGTTGTTTATATTGACACGAGCCCAACAACGTTTCTAAGACCATTGCTCGGGGTCCTTTTACACTCTGTACCGTGTGTTCATTTCCCCGCATTGTCGCCATAGTAAAAGTTGTTCATATTGACACGAGCCAACAACGTTTCTAAGACCATTGCTCGGGGTCCTTTTACACTCTGTACTGTGTGTTCATTCCCCCGCATTGTCGCCATAGTAAAAGTTGTTCATATTGACACGAGCCCAACAACGTTTCTAAGACCATTGCTCGAGGTCCTTTTACACGCAGTACAACAACTCTACCTTATTGATGTTTCAGTGACACAGGGAGGTGAGACGATTTTCTCGGTCGACTGTACATTATGAATACAAAGCAACAGTAATAAAGAACAGGAGGAAAACGGAACAAACCACAAAATTCCTCGGAAAGATAAAATTATTGTTAATATGAAAATAAAATTACAGCCGTACACATCAAGGTATTCATCGAGTCTTTATGACTACACGGATGTTTCAAGTTTAAGAACGGTGTTTTAAACCGATGAGCTATGTCGATGACTTTGGTTCTCTGTCGGATCACGTCATTTCTGATTCGATCCTTCAGAGAAACGCCGAGCATAGCCCTTTCCATAGCACGCTGTGCGACTTTGAGCTTGTGGGCCAGCCGTGCCGTCAGAGTCTACCTTATGTTAACATTATACACACATGAAAAGTGTCTAGGGATCAAGAACATTTTTAGCTCTAAAGAAAAATCTAATTTATTTAAATCAAATCTAATCTTCTGTATTGATCTCCTACCTAATTCCCCATGCCTGTACTTATATACCTGTGACTTATCACCACATTTTGAATAAATTATGAATGAATTCAGTTTTTGTAAAATATATTCTTGATTGCAATCTTCTAAAATGTACTTGAACCCTAGACACTTTTGATGTGTGTAAAAGAACCGACTTCAAACAGTAAAAAAAGTTGAGATTTTGAATACAAATAAAATATTCAATCAATTTAATCAGCGTGCTAAAAGCGCTCGAAACTTTGAATTTGTTGTATCTTGTCTATAATGAGGATTTAAAAAAACAATATGTCAAAAATTGTGGGAAACGAAAGAGGATTCAATCGAGTTTAAAAAAAAAAGACAGCGGGTATCGAAAGAGGATTTAACTACGAAGGTCTATGATTGTTCGTCTTGTGACTTGCTCCTTTGTGGTAAGTTGAAAAAAAAACAAAATAATTCAGGCTTTTTAATCCCAAAGCGGCGTAGGCAGAGGCACTTGCTAAAGCAAATGCCCACGGTTCACGCGCGCGTATTTAACCCAACGTGACAGGGGGTGAGCCCATCGCCTTATAGCGTTCACACGCCTTGTGGTGTGCGGGTTTCATCACGATGTTGTCCTTCACCGTACGAGCGTTGCGTTGCGTACATATTCTCTGAAAGAGTCCCATTGGTACACGTCCATTAGCCGGACTCTAACCCGCGGCCTTCCCAGTTATAAGTCAAGTATCCGAACAACTGAACCATGTAGATGCTTTTTTGAAACAGAACCTATACTCGACTGGACGTAGTTACATAGAAAGGACTCAATCTACACTTTGCCTGAAATTGAGTTAGCTATACCAGGGTGCTAAGTTAAGACATATCCATCATATAAAAAAACATTTACACAAAAAAGTTCACTACAACCTATTTTTTATGTACCCTGACTCAATACACATATATGGCGGGTCAATAGCGCATCCAACTTTAAATCTCAATATCTTTGAAGTAACTTTTTGTGGATTGAGTCCTTTCTGTGTAACTACGTCCTAGGGGGAATTTTCAGGGCCCTTGTTCCTCTTAATTATGACAGATGGCGCTAGCTGTTTCAGGGGGATAAATGTCAACGAAATTACTAAATTCAATCAGTCAGTATTGAAGGTGACCGTAATAAATTTTATTGTTTGTTTACATGTTACAAAAGTCTCTCAAGTTTAAATAGCTTACCCAAATAATAAAAAAACGTACTACAAAAAAATGTGTGCGTGTACTAGTGTACACACGTAAGAAGTGAAACTTCTTTATGGCCTTATTTTTCGCAAAATGATCTACATGCAACTTTCCAGAAATTGGTTAAATAAAGTTAAATTAGATAAAGTTTAAACAAAAGGATTTTATTATTATAGACATGAATACAAATAATACAATTATTTCACTTTAACTTTTATACATTGACCGATAGTTACAATCAGAAACTGAGGTTAACCTTAAATATCTTAAATTTAAAAAAAGACGGCGCGTAACGGAAAAAATTTGATGCGTAACCGAAAAATGTGACGGTAATTTTTTTTCCAACGCCGATAAAGAAGTTTCACTTCAATAACAGTGTACTTTTTGTTTAATATTAAAGTATGTACTTAGCACGGAGGTTTACGTCCAGCTGAGGAAGTATCCACTTTATAATAACCACGGTCATAACAGTGTCGCCTCAACGTGCGCTCGGCGAACGACTTCGAGTGGCTGAAGCAGTGCCGCTTCTACTTCAAGGAAGACGCAGACAAGACCTGGATCTCAGTCACAGATGTGACGTTCACGTACCAGAACGAGTACCTCGGGTGCACAGAACGTCTCGTCATTACACCACTCACTGACAGGTGATTACAGAACTTTCGAAAAAGTAAAAGACTAACTGCTGGATTTTCAAAGCAGTTCAAATTATGAAATTGGTCATTCCGGAAACAGGAGTGTCACGTGTTCTTTTCACGAATCAAGTCCGCCAGACACAGCAATCTGTTCAAGTAATATATTATTTTATAGACGCAATGTATTCAGAACAATCGGGCCCGATAGACAACGTCTTATCTTAATGGTAAATATTAATTTCGAATCAGTATAATTTCCCGGGTAAATTTCTTATTTTTTCTTTCATAAGGACCTACTTCGAATAATTCGAAATAAGAATGAAAGAAATTTGTTTTTTATATTATAGATAATCCTGGAAAACATGGAAATTTACAATTTTTTACGCCACGCGCCAATGAATAGCGCCTTGTAGCACTGTATTAAAATATTCGAGAGTGATTGTAATGTAAGCGTCGTCGGTTGTCAGATGCTACATAACCCTGGCGCAGGCTCTGGCGATGAGCATGGGCGGCGCCCCGTGCGGCCCCGCCGGCACTGGCAAGACCGAGACCGTCAAGGACATGGGCAAGACGCTCGCCAAGTACGTCGTCGTCTTCAACTGCTCCGACCAGATGGATTACAGGCGAGTGATGAATTAGCAGTAGAAGTATACAAGTTACAGGCTTAATTACTATTACCTAGCAACCTGCTTAAGGCATTAATAGATAGATGTATCCGCAATTCATCCGGTTTCCATGATAAAATCACAAACAAGCACATTGTACATGGTCACATACACAGGGGCCTAGGTCGCATATACAAGGGGCTAGCGCAGTCCGGGTCGTGGGGATGCTTCGACGAGTTCAACCGCATCGAGCTGCCGGTGCTGTCCGTGGCCGCGCAGCAGGTCGCCGTCGTGCTCGCCGCCAAGAAGGAGAAGAAGAAGACATTCGTTTTCACCGACGGCGATCTCTCCGATATGTGTCCAGAATTTGGAATCTTTATTACTATGGTGAGCCTTCGTTTGATTAAAGTAATGTTACCGTAACGGTTTGTAAAGACGATTATAACAAATACCATATGGGCACCTTGATGTATAGGATTTTTTTTTACTGGGATAACAGGATTGACGAAAAAATTAAAAGTGTGAGTGGTGCTTTGGGGAAGAAAAATCGTTTCCGTATCCGGGATATTCCCACCCACTTCTCACCACTGTGATTCCTGTTAGAGCCAGGATATACGGTGGCATCCAGAATACAATGACGACTTTAGATGTATGCTGTAGATAGATACATGTATACTTAATTCAGAATCCTGGATACGCTGGCCGCAAAGAGCTGCCGGAGAACCTGAAGATCCAGTTCCGCACGGTGGCGATGATGGTGCCGGACCGGCAGATCATCATCCGCGTGAAGCTGGCCTCGTGCGGCTTCCTCGAGAACATCACGCTCGCGCGCAAGTTCTACACCCTCTACAAGCTCTGCGAAGAACAGCTCACTAAACAGGTCACATTTATATTACGTCCCTTACACTTTTTGGCTGTAAAGGATCTTGATATAGAAAGAAACTAGACATATTTCTTGACTTTCCTACTCCAGTTTCACAGCCTAAACGTATTTCCGGTCATCATCGATTTATCCTTACTAATAATATTATAAATCGGAAAGTGAGTTTGTTTGTTTGTCCCGCTTTCACGCCGTAACTACTGAACCGATTGCTTTGAAATTTTGCATACGTAAAGCTAGAAGTCCGTATTAAATAATAGGGTACTTTTTATCTCGGAAAAAATTATATTCCCGAGGGAAACTTAGATTTTTCCGTAGGAATGATAAGTTTTCTTATAGTTGTCCTTTATACCGCAATATAACGGAAGTCCACGCGGGCGAAGCCGCGGTCGGAAAGCTAGTAATTTTATAACCGACAATTGTTACATTTAGTACACTTTGTTACACTTTTATAAAACTTGTGGTCGGTCGTACTACCAAAAGATGTTATCTTAAATTCTCGTCTAACTCCAGCATTGTTTCTTTCATCTAGTAAACGTTAGAAAGAGATAGCATGAGAGCTTAAACTTAAACCAAAGATAAACCACGTGTTGTCGTAACGAAGGATATTGTTGTTTTGCCAACGTTAGGTGCACTACGACTTCGGTCTGCGCAACATCCTGTCCGTGCTCAGAACTCTTGGCGCGGTGAAAAGAGTCAACTCTAAAGACAACGAGAGCACTATAGTGATGCGAGTACTTCGAGACATGAATCTCTCGAAGCTGATTGACGAGGACGAGCCGCTTTTCATATCGTTGGTAGCCGACCTCTTCCCCAACCAGGCGCTTGAGAACACCACTTACGACGAGCTGGAAGAGGCGATAAAGAAGCAGCTTAATGAAACCAAGCTTATTTATCATCCGCCGTGGGTACTCAAGATTATACAGGTACGATATTAATTGATTACGTCGGGCTGTGGATTGTGTCTGATTGTGGTCTCAAGTTCTTCAGCCTCTCGACCGCCGTATAGGCCATTCTCTGCAGACATACTCGTTTGATTGCACATTGAATTTGTCATTTGTACAAGGAAACCATCTATACCCATCCCAGTTTTGTTGCCGAACACTTCCCTCCTGGGTCATTTGAAGTGACTGGTGATATTTCGCAGTTGTACGAGACACAGCGCGTGCGGCACGGCATCATGACGCTGGGCCCGCCCGGCGCCGGCAAGACCACCTGCATACACACACTCATGAACGCGCTCACTGACATCGAGGAGCCCCACAAGTAAACTATTACTACTATTAACTTGCAGTTGCTTAGTTAAAAGTACGATCCTCGTATACACACATGAAGAGTGTCAAGGAATCAAGAACATTTTTAGCTCTAAAAAAAATCTAATTTATTTAAATAAAATCGAATCTTCTGGATTGGTCTCCTACCTAATTCCCCATGCCTGTATCAATGATTTATTACCACATTTTGAATAAATTATGAATGAATTCAGTTTTTGTAAAATATATTCTTTATTGCAGTCTTCTAAAATATACTTGATCCCTAGACACTTTTGATGTGGGTAACTGTCCGCTTGTACTCGTTCACTAATATATCTAGTCTCATATACAATGTTTCATGAAAAATGCTGCAAAGTCTGTAAGGTATTTAATTTATTTGTTTACACTTACCTACACTTTTTAGAGAAATGCGTATGAACCCCAAGGCCATAACAGCGGCGCAGATGTTTGGGCGTCTGGACGTGGCGACCAATGACTGGACTGACGGCATCTTCTCGGCTCTGTGGAGGAAGACACTCAAGATGAAAACCGGAGAGCATGTATGGCTCGTTCTTGACGGTCCTGTCGATTCCATTTGGATAGAAAATCTGAACTCAGTGCTTGATGACAACAAAACTCTCACTCTGGCTAACGGGGACCGGCTAACAATGGCGCCAACTTCCAAAATAATATTCGAGCCGGAGAATATCGACAACGCGTCTCCCGCGACTGTCTCGCGGAACGGCATGGTTTACATGAGCTCCTCGGGGCTGGACTGGGACCCAGGTTAGTGGATTTTTTTTAGTAACCGCGGTTAAATGGCGAGAAACTGGTCTTTACAAAACACGATAATTATGTAAACTCTAGATTAATATTTCTCTTACATTTCAAATGAATGCTAATAGCTTTGTAAACCACCAAGTATACATACCTACTACCTAATACCTAGTATTATGAGTTTATTAATAGGGATATTGGTGGGATAGTGTTATGTATGAATGTATCGATCATATACCTAATCATTTCATATATATTCATAGTCGTTTCAATATTATTCATGTAGAAGCAGAACAAACAGATGCATAACAAAAGGGGTAAACATAGTGTAGTATTTTGTTTCATTTTAAGAAATAACACGTTAATATTAACAACATTAATATGTTTTACAGTTCTTAGAGCATGGCTGAATTCGAGGTCCCCGCGAGAAATTGAAGTATTTACTGAATTATTTGAAAATACGTTTCTTAGTACCTATACTTGGTGCACTCAAAATCTTACCTTCAGTATGCGAGTTTTACAAAGCAATATAGTGCTTCAAATGCTGAGCCTATTGGAGGGTTTAGTACCTCCCCAGATCGAAGAGGTCGAAGATCAAACTGCAAAATCTATTAACGGCGATCTTGATGACGATGAAGATAAGGAAAAACAAGAAGAAATAATTCTGTTCACTCCAGAACATCTCCACAAAGTTTACGTATTTACTCTTGTATGGGGCTTCGGGTCGCTGCTCGAAACTGCCGACCGAGTGCGTTTCGATGCTTACTTGAAACAAACCTATGGTGAAATATTGAACTTTCCAAAACATCCCAACAACAAGCCAAGTACTTGCTTCGACTTCTTTGTAAAGCACCCAGGTAAATGGGACCTGTGGGACGAAATGGTCACCAACTACCAGTACCCCGACACGGCCACCCCGGACTATGCGAGCATACTAGTTCCCATCGTAGACAACGTCCGGATAAATTACCTAATCCATTGCATCGCAAAACAAGGTAAAGCCGTGCTGTTGTTGGGAGAGCAAGGATCGGCAAAGACAGTGATGATGAAGGCGTACATGAAGAGCGCCAATCCGGAGCAGTTCGTTGGTAGGTCATTCAACTTTTCATCGGCGACGAGTCCGTATCAGTTTCAAAAAACTATCGAAAGCTACGTTGAAAAGCGCAGTGGAATGACATTTGGACCTCCGGGCGGCAAGAGGATGTTGGTGTTCATTGACGACATCAACCTGCCGCAGATCAACGAGTGGGGCGACCAAATCACCAATGAGATCGTTCGACAGACAATGAGTATGGGAGGCTTCTACAGCCTTGAAAAACCTGGAGACTTCACTACTATCATCGATATACAGTTCCTCGGTGCTATGGGTCAACCAGGTATCTTATTATACACTTCTTGATTGATTAATAGTTCCGTAATGTAATTTATAAAGATTAAAAATATACTAACCTCTTTTAATTTTGAAAGGAAAACCTGACCAAGCGAAATATCAGTACAGCCAAGAGATTTTGAAATTAGGAAGTAACTTGAAATAATATTTAATATCTAATAATATTTATGTCCATGATAAAAATGTAATTTTAGGGACAAACATTAGATGTTTAAGTGGGGATCCCGATTTAAAATAGATGTTGCAGCAACGTGGTTATACCATATGCTGTTTTGTTTATAAAGTAATATTAAAATCGCGGTAAAAAATGGAATGGAAAAACACTTAAGCGTTATGTTAGAAAGGTTACTAAGCTGGTTTCAAAACTAAACTTTCTTATGCCTTCCGACTACACACATACAAGGTGAAAAGTTTAAAGTTGCATGTTTTCATTTTAGGAGGAGGAAGGAATGACGTCCCGTCACGCTTGAAGCGTCAATTTGCGATCTTCAACTGTCCACTCCCCAACGACGATGCAATAGACAAGATTTTCAAAGTAATCGGCGAGGGGCACTACAACACCAAGCGCGGCTTCGTTTCCGAAGTTCGCATACTCATAAAGAAAGTAATACCGTTGACCAGGCAACTATGGCAAAAGACCCGAGAAAACCTCTTGCCCACGCCGGCTAAATTCCACTACGTGTTTTCACTGCGAGATTTGTCCCGTGTATGGCAGGGCATGGTCGGAACTCTGTCTACGGTCATAGAGTCTGAAAAATGCCTGATGTTGCTGTGGAAACACGAATGTTCACGAGTGTTCTCTGACAGATTCACTCATGAGGCTGATAAGGAATGGTTCCATAAAGCTCTATTCGACAGCGCTGAACAAACACTTGGTGTAGACTACAAAAAGATGATGGAAAGCGACCCAGTCTTCGTCGATTTCATGCGGTAAATATTAACCATAAGTTAATATTGTACACTCATCTACACACAAACCCATATTACTGTTTTTAACCTCGCAAAAAGAGAGAGGAATTATAAGTCTGTGGCAAACCATAACTGCTGAACTAATAGAGCTATTACAATTTTTTTTTGTTGTTTGAAAGCTGATTTGTACGAGCGTGTTCTTATCTATGTTTGATCGATTTCGGTTTACCCACTAAAAATGGGGCTTGAAAATAAGGATGAACAATTTAACTTAAGTAAATAAGTCCAAGTGGGATATCAAATGAAAGTGCCGAAACGTATATTTAAAATTTGTTTATTAAATGAAAATTTAATATTTATTTAAATTTGTTCTTTAATAGTTGTATGCTTGCAGTGACGCTCCAGAACCGACGGGAGAAGAGGGTGAGGATGCTGATATGGAGTTGCCTAAGGTTTACGAGCCTGTATTCCAATACAATGAGCTTCGCGATAGGCTCGACATGTTTCTAGCCCAGTTTAACGAGATGGTGCGGGGCTCAGGGATGGATCTCGTGTTCTTCCCCGACGCGATGCTGCATCTCGTCAAAATCTCGCGGGTGATCCGACATCCGCGCGGGAACGTCATGCTTGTAGGAGTTGGCGGTTCAGGAAAGCAATCCCTAACTAAGCTCTCCACGTTTATAGCAGGCTACAGATCGTTCCAAATCGCACTCACGCGTTCCTATAATGTTGGTAACTTTCTGGAAGACTTGAAACTACTGTACAGATCTTGTGGAGTCCAAGGAAAAGGTACCACGTTTATTTTCACGGATCTTGACATTAAAGAAGAAGGTTTCCTTGAATACCTTAACAACATACTTTCATCTGGGGTAATTTCTAACTTGTTCACTAAGGACGAACAACAGGAAATAATTTCCGAGTTGACACCGATCATGAAGAGGGAGAATCAAAAGCGTACCTTGAACAATGAACTCGTGATGGAATTCTTCTTGAATAGAACTTGCCAAAATCTTCATGTCGTTTTATGTTTTTCTCCAGTAAGTATTTCACTAGCTTTTAAGTCGATTATACAATAAGCAATGAAGTTATATTTTTTTATTATCACATGTTAAATCAGCATTAATGTGTGTACATCAAGACTCTCCCAGTCCTGATTGTCTCACCCGTAGAAACGATAAACATATAGTTAATTCAGTAATTCATCATAAGTTAACGAGATGTCAAACATAACCTTATCAAATTCGTATACTATTTGCTGTTTTACTAAAATACCTGTAATTTTTTTTACAGGTAAGTGAAGCATTCCGGTACCGAGCCCTGCGCTTTCCTGCTCTCATATCGGGCTGTACCATAGACTGGTTCCAACCTTGGCCTAAAGACGCGCTGGTATCTGTGGCCGACCATTTCCTTGCAGAATTTGAAATCGAATGCACTAAGGATGTAAAAAAAGAGCTTGTTACAGTTTTAGGTACTATACAAGACGAGGTATCAAAAGTATCTGCAGAGTACTTCCAAAGATTTAGACGGTCGTCCCATGTCACCCCGAAGTCGTACCTTAATTTTATTGCTGGATACAAAACAATTTATCAAATGAAACAGAAAGAGCTTGGTGATGGTGCCTTGCGTATGGATACTGGCTTAGAGAAGCTGCGAGAAGCGTCGATATCCGTGGAAGTATTAAAGAAAGACCTGGCAGTCATGGAGCAAGATTTGGCATTAGCGTCAGAAAAAGCTGACAGAGTATTATCTGAAGTCACAGAAAGGGCTATGCAAGCAGAAATAGTTAAAAATCAAGTGCAAATCGTGAAGGAAAAGGCCGAAGCTTTAGTGGCTTACATAGCGGAGGAGAAGGAAAAGGCCGAGTTGAAGTTGGAAGCGGCGAAGCCCGCCCTGGAGGAGGCTGAAGCGGCACTGAACACGATAAAGCCGGCGCACATCGCGACGGTGCGTAAGCTCGGCCGCCCGCCGCACCTCATCATGCGGATCATGGACTGCGTACTCATACTGTTCCAGCGGCGCCTGCACCCCGTCATCCCCGACACCGCCGCGCCCTGTCCCAAACCGTCCTGGGCCGAGTCACTAAAGGTAAGCATCAACTATTTGACTTTTCTTCCGTAACGAATAAAATAAAATCTTTTCGAAGCGTATTCATTTATAATTGATTATTTCAGATGATGGCAAGCACAACGTTCTTATTACAACTGCAAAACTACCCAAAAGATATAATAAATAACGAGATGGTGGAACACCTGGTGCCCTACTTTGAGATGGAGGACTACAATATGGATACAGCAAAGCGCGTGTGCGGGGACGTGGCCGGCTTGTTGTCGTGGACCAAGGCCATGGCCTTCTTTCATAGCGTGAACAAAGAGGTCCTGCCACTGAAAGCCAACCTCTTGTTGCAGGAAGCACGGCTCAAGGTATGTTAAGAACAGTTACATCTATACTAATATTATAAAGCTGAAGAGTTTGTTTGTTTGAACGCGCTAATCTCAGGAACTACTGGTTCGAATTGAAAAAAAATCTGTTGAATAGACCATTTATCGAGGAAGCCTTAGGTTATATAAAATCACGCTGCAACTATTAGGAGCGAAGAAATAATGGAAAATGTGAAAAAAAAACGGAAAATTATTCATCCTTGAGGGCTTCCGTTGCGTGCGCTGTAATAACGGTTCAAGATACCAAAAATATATGTATGAAAGAATTATTCCTCTTAAATTGATCTAAAAAA
Organism: Conopomorpha cramerella; assembly: GCA_012932125.1. Taxonomy (NCBI): domain Eukaryota; kingdom Metazoa; phylum Arthropoda; class Insecta; order Lepidoptera; family Gracillariidae; genus Conopomorpha; species Conopomorpha cramerella. Next base: position 5,940 of record SJJU01005576.1, on the reverse strand, counting down.
GCTACTTGACGATGGAACGAAAAAAAATGCGAGTAACACCGCGCGGTACAGCTAGTAAATAATATAATGACTCAATATTACGTCACTATTTGCGTTGTATAACAAATGACGTACAAACCATACCAATAATTATTGTATTGTATATTACAGTTGGCAATGGATGACCTAGCATCGGCAGAACGACAGTTGGAAGAACGTGAAATGTCTTTACGCAAAGTAAAAGAGCAGTACGAATCTGCAGTGTCGGAGAAACAGCAACTGACAGACGCAGCTAACGTGTGCCTCAGGAAGATGACCGCCGCCACAGCACTCATTAATGGCTTAGGCGGAGAGAAGATACGCTGGACACAGCAGAGCAAAGATTTTAAGGAGCAACTCGGAAGGCTGGTCGGGGACGTGGTTCTTGCCACCGGCTTCCTCTCCTACTGTGGACCTTACAACCAAGAGTTCAGAAACAATCTCTTACAAACATGGATGGACATACTAAAAAATAAACATATACCTGTTACGGACAATCTTAATATAACCAACATGTTAGTAGAAAATGCGACTATATCGGAATGGACATTACAAGGTCTCCCGAATGACGACTTATCTGTTCAAAATGCCCTTATTGTAACCAAGTCTAGTTCGTATCCTTTGCTAGTCGATCCACAGAGTCAAGGAAAGAACTGGATCAAGAACAAAGAAGGAAGTAACGAATTACAAATCACTTCACTCAATCATAAATATTTCCGAACACATTTAGAAGACAGCTTGTCGCTAGGACGGCCGTTGCTTATTGAGGATGTTGGCGTAGAACTCGATCCAGTTATAGACAACGTTTTAGAAAAGAACTTTATAAAGTCAGGTTCCATTGAAAAAGTAATAGTTGGCGACAAAGAATGCGACGTAATGCCTGGCTTCATGCTGTACATCACCACTAAACTACCCAACCCCGCCTACTCGCCGGAGGTCAGCGCCAAGACCTCCATCATTGACTTCACAGTCACAATGCAAGGTTTAGAGGACCAGTTGCTAGGACGAGTCATCCTTATGGAAAAATCTGACCTAGAAGAGGAAAGAGTTGCGTTATTTGAATCAGTTATGAAAAACCAAAGAAGTATGAAAGAACTGGAAAGTAATTTACTTTGTCGACTTACGTCATCAGAGGGTTCTCTTGTCGACGATGAAGCTCTCATTCAAGTTCTTCAAATAACAAAATCAACAGCTGAAGAAGTAAACGAGAAGTTGAAGGTCGCCGAAGTTACAGAGAAAAAGATAATAAAAGCTCGCGAAGAGTTCCGCGCTGTGGCCGCGAGGGGATCAATACTGTACTTCTTGATCGTCGAAATGAGTAACGTTAACATTATGTATCAAAATTCATTAAAACAATTCTTGAATATATTTGATAATTCCATAACTAAGTCAACTAAAAGTAACATTACAGAAGAGCGCATAAATATAATATTAAAGTACTTAACTCACGAGGTATGGGCGTTCACGTCGCGCAGTCTGTACGAGCGACATAAAGCGTTGTTCACATTGATGCTGGCGATGAAGATAGACTGCCAGCGCGGGCGCATCTCGCACGACGAGTTCATGGCGTTTGTGAAGGGCGGCGCGTCACTAGACCTCAACGCTGTCACGCCGAAACCCTTCCGCTGGATCCTCGACATCACTTGGCTTAACCTCGTTGAGATCAGCAAGCTTGACACCTTCTCCGACGTCCTCTCTAGGGTTAGTTCAGTACTTTAGTTGTCATAATATTGTCTCTTATATTTTACTTATCGAAAGGTTCCGACTGTTGCTTAAATAAGTAGATTTGTTAGCTAAAGATCCTACTGTTTAGCTCGTTCCGTAAATGTCTAATAGTTAGAGCAATATTTAACTATGTATGTAATAATAAGTGTTCATCAGATCTCAAATAGTGAGAAGGAGTGGCGCAGCTGGTACGAGAAGGCGCGGCCGGAGGAGGAGGCGTTGCCGAGCGGCTACCAGGAGTCGCTGGACGTGTTCCGCAAGCTGCTGCTGGTGCGCTCCTGGAGCCCCGACCGCACGCTCTCGCAGGCCACCAACTACATAGTCGGTGGGTATTATTAAACATCTCTATTCTCCTACTTTTGTATACAACACGAATATTTTGCGAATGGCTTGAAGAATGAAGACATTATATTTAGAGGGACACTGATTTCTACGAGCACAATAATTTACATCTTTTCGTATAAAATGGGTATATCTCAAAAGTCTAATTCTATTATAATAGCGTCTGTGGTCCAGTTGGTCGGATACTTGACAGACTTGTAACCGGGACGTCGCGGGTTCGAGTCCGGCTACTGGACATGTACCAAAGGGACTCTTTTTCAGAGCCTATGTACCAACGCAACGCTCGTACGGTGAAGGAACAATACATCTGATGGAAAACGCACTTGTACCAACAGGAGTGTGACCTATAACGGCGATGGGCTCACCCCCTGTCACGTTGGTTAAATATGCTTTTTTTTTTTTTTTTTACGTGGGGGAATCCTCATGGACACCCCGCCGCCATGGGGACAGCGAACGAGGTAGTGTCGGACTCTTACAGACTAAACCCCCACGATGACCTCCGTGTCGCGAACAGGGCGGGTCCCGGGTGTACCCGAAGGAATTGCGTCAGGACCCGCCCAAGCGATCTATCCGGCACTCGGACTCCGGCTCGGGGCAGACAGTGGCGTGTCTGCCCCAGCGACCTCAATCGCTGACGGCGGTTACCAGGTCATAGGGTAACCGCCGCCCTTCTCGGGGCCGTACAAGCAGGTGCCGGGGACCCCACTCCGACACCCACGACCCCAAGGGCCCCTTTTAGGACGCCTTATACGCCAGGCAGGGGATACCGTAGTCCTATTCTTGTCTAAACGCCCGGAACTACAGGGCTCCCGTAGACGTTGTCCTGTCTTAACTATTAATATGTTTTTTCTTTTTTTTGTTGTACAAACGACATAGGCTAACGAAGGCCCTGTATTGTGCGGTTGAGTATAATTATAGGTAGGTGTACGTACAAGCGTAAAGACAAGTTATCTATACATAGGTGTCAATCCTTGAGGATTACTGCCTACCTTCTCGTAAAAGCTAGTGCACGCCACTGATATCTAGGGTGGCTTGTGCCCAGCATTGGATGTCATTTTTTCCTTTCATAAGAACCTTCTGCTATCATTAATAAGCACAACAAAGATTAGGAACCTACATAGGTAGTACAAAATAAAGCCGCCTCCCGCTGTCTATCCCTATGTGTATGCTTAGATCTTTAAAACAACGCAACGCGGGTGAATAGGTGCCCAATGAACAAGCGTGCTTCATCGTAGACCACATCGCTGCTTAACATCAGCCAGGAAGGTGGTCAAGCGCTTGTTCAGTGATAAAAAAAAAACGGGTACGAGTGATTCTAGCGAAAGGTCCACAAAGTCAAAGTCAAAATTATTTATTTCATCGTTATAGGTGCCATAACATACAGATATACAGTAGCATGACACAAAGCTTGATGAACGTCATTTATGACTTTAAAACAAAAATATCATATGTACGATACACGCATATTATAGCAGGGAAACACTGTTAACAATGCACATTGACAAAACAACGTGTACTTAGAAGAAAAATAACACATTCTGAGTATTATAATAATGCGGAGTAGTTCCGCGAACACTCCACTGTACCTCTCGGCGCAATGCGGACGTGAATCTGCAGAGATTCTGCACCGAGAGCGGCAGGGTTGCGTTGCTAACTTTAGCGCTAAAACGGAATAATCTGCTTTCAATTGCGCCGTGGAGCACTGTCGGCCGAGAGTTTACAATTTACGTCAAAATGAACGGTGACTCTTTTAAAAAAGTTGCATTGTCAGTTAGAAAAAAAAAAAGTGAAGCTGCGAGGTTCTTTTAGCGCGTAATTTTTTAAAAAAGAATATGTAATTTTTTTGCGATAACCTCAATCTCTCTTTATTGATTGAGTGCTTTGTTTCTGCTTGGATTGTCGGATTGACGGAAAATCTATATATAATATAGGATCAAGTACATTTGGGGGGGACTTTGTGACGGGAAGCGAAAAGATGCAAATGGCGTTCTTTATTTCTCATTTTCAAAATTAATTTTTCGCTGCAATTATTGTGTTAATGTGGTGGATTTAGTGTAATAATGTGCTGGTGATGAAAAATAATGTAGTGAGAGTGAGAAGTAAAAGAGAGGACTCCTATTTGATCAATTTGTTATTCCCGTATAAAGTTCCACGCAGCATTGAAATGTGATGGTCCACCCTCACATTTTAATGTGTTTTTGACACGACCTTGACTATTGACGACTTACTATGACTGTACTATAACTTGAACACGAAGAGAACTACATTGTTTGTGGCAGAATTGTCGGCTTTAAAGCTGAACATAAGAGCCAAGAAAGGAAAAAAAAAAAAAGTACATGTGGGAAGATTGCAATCAAGATTATATTTTACAAAAACTGAATTCATTCTTAATTAATTCAAAATGTGGTGATAAGTCATTGATACAAGCATGGGGAATTAGGTAGAAGACCAATCCAGAAGATTAGATTTGATTTAAATAAATTAGATTTTTTTTAGAGCTAAAAATGTTCTTGATCCCTAGACACTTTTGATGTGTGTATATAAAAGAAAGTCGTGTTAGTTACACTATTTATATAAAGAACGGCTGAACTGATTTCAGCGTGGTGACGGCCCGAATAGAATACATGTGTCACCACCCCAGCCCAACATTTCCCGTCTTGGGTGTCGTAAGAGGCGACCGAGGGAACACTCCAGCAGCGCTCTCTGCGAATTAAACTACAACACCACTGCGATCGCCAACCCGCCTGCCGTGAGAGTGGCGATGATTGGCATTCCCCCCCCCCATTTCCATGATAACTTGGGGGGGGGGCATGTTTTTTGATGTCGTTTCTTTGTCCTTTAAAATTATCATTTTATAATGTAAGCTTTTTTGGCACATGGTTAGATAAGTTGAGAAACAGACCTTAACACCCCCCAATAAGGTACAAATTAATCACCGCAGAAAATTATCGTATTACTGAGCCTAGACATTGTAACCGTATCCGCTACAGTACGTCTGTTTATTATGATAAATGTACCAGAGTACAATTGTGAGCCAATATTTTGGGTCACATACATAAAAACTGCGTGTAAATGTACAAATTAGTTCCTTCTAGTACTTTTCTATTGTTTTAATGCTGGGAAACGCCGTACAAATGTCTTCTGCTCCTGTTAACCAAAATTTCTTCTATTTTGTATGGAGATCAAAAACAGCATTGTCACAGTTGTTCATATTGACACGAGCCCAACAACGTTTCTAAGACTAAGTTTCGAAGTATTGCTCGGGGTCCTTTTACACTCTGTACTGTGTGTTCATTTTCCCGCATTATCGCCATAGTAAAAGTTGTTCATATCGACACGAGCCCAACAACGATTTTAATACCATTGCTCGGGGTCCTTGAACACTCAGTATTAGTAAGTACCTACAGAAATATCTCATTGTCTCTGAGAACAAGACGTGTTCGCTCAGTAAAATAAATAGGTTTTTTTTTGTAAAGATTTATTAAATAGCTATAAATATAATGTGTTCTGTAAATTAATCCTAAACTACGTTTCGCGTAACTTAAAACTTCGTTTTGTATTAGAATTTTTTCGTAAAATTTCGTCCCGTAGATGTCCCGGAAACATTGCTCGCAAGTGTGTATCAGCAAATGATTGACATAAAACACACCTCTATGTATGTAGGTACAGAATCAACCGTAGCCGCCACATGTTATGTCACTATCAACGAAAGATAAATTGTTTGCGTACAGTCACGGAGTAGTCAAGTCTCGCTCACTGCACTGCACTGGGGTAGGTACCAGTGGCGTGCACATACATACATACATACACTTCACGCCTGTCTCCCAGAGGGGTAGGCAGAGACTACAGATCTCC
>SJJU01005575.1:0-28647 GCA_012932125.1 Conopomorpha cramerella | reverse complement strand
TGTGTTATGGAAATCAGACAACGAGATATATTTACTTAGATACTTTTTTTTTTCTTTTTTTTAAATACATACTTATTTAAATAAAACACCCAGACACATCCAACAAGTACTTAAAAGCTCATCACCTAAATACCTGCCAGCGGTGGGAATCGAACCCACGACCCTACGGAGCAGAGGCAGACATGCTGACCACTACACCTACTTGACTTGTGACCGTGTGTCGCGGGTTTGAGTCCTGCCTCTGGATTTGCTTATTAAGCAAGTGCCTCTGCCTACCCCGCTTTGGGATTGAAAGGAGTAAAGTGTATTTTTTTTAAAAGCTCTAAAGCGTAGTGTGTTTGACCAACCACGATTTAAGACACTTCTAGGAAAACTGAAGACATTATTTTATAACTTAATTAGCCTTTGTATGAATAGAAATGCGTAGTGCATTATCGTGAGCTTTTATGTATTCTTGTGATTGAAATAATTAAATGTTATTCGTTGGATAATTATTAATTGTTAAATTCAACCGGCAATTATGTATTGCTTTTCATCGGAATTATATCTTGAACAATTAAATGTATGGTTTCGTGATGACTCATGATTGTCAGGTGTAGAGTCAATGATTGGAAAAGAATACTTTTACAAAATACGTGAGATAAATACACACATCAAAAGTGTTTAGGGATCAAGTACATTTTAGAAGATTGCAATCAAGAATATATTTTACAAAAACTGAATTAATTCATTATTTATTCAAAATGTGGTGATTAGTCATTGATACAGGCATGGGGGATTAGGTAGACACCAATCCAGAAGATAAGATTTGATTTAAATAAATTACATGTTAGAGCTAAAAATGTTCTTGATCCCTAGACACTTGATATGTGTATATTATATGTATCTATACATTATATAAAAATGTATTTCTGTTCGTTAGTCTCGCTAAAAGTAGAGAGCGATTGGACCGATTTGGCTAATTTTATTTAAGTCTTGAATTATTCGTGGAAGTCCAGGGAAGGTTTAAAATGTGTATTTCTTCCAATACACGGGGTGAAAAGGCGACTTTCTATGGCAAAACAAATGTTTGCCGGGGACAGCTAGTCTCATATATTCTCTTAATTCCGTGGTAATCATGAAAGGTTACACAGATTCGAGGTCTTTTTTTAGGTAGAAATATTAAAATTGAATCGAAGTACCTATTACATTATTGTGTTCAATAAAAACAAAACAAAGTACGTTAACATCAAACTCAAATCGACTCAAAAATTTCGATTGTCAATAAGTGTCAAAACCAGTCAATCGATTAACAATTGCTTGTCAATATCCATTGTAACTGGAAGCTTAATGGTTTGTCAAAACATTATTATTATGTCAAATGATATCGAACGAGCGAGGGACTTCGTCTGTTTCGAAGTAAATGTTGATAGATAATGTGCCGAAAATATTTAAAAGGGATTCTCAGTGAAATAAAAAATACTGTCATTAAATTTTGTTTTTTTTTGCGAAAGAAATCTTTATTGATTGTGAACGAAAACGATTTAGATATTTTTTTAATGAATTATGGTGATATATTTTTTGTGAAATTTATTATTTACAAACGCAAGCGTTCATAGTGATAAAAAAAATGACTTCCTTCATTGATCTCAAAGTGTTCGTGAAACCGCTACAAAAAAAAACGTAATTGTTGTTTTTTTTTCTTGTTTCATAAGTCTCTTAATTTAAGGAACAGTCTTTAATTTAGTGATTTAGGGGACAGAATTAATGCTAATGTTTATTTAAGTTATAATTAGATTTAAGTATTGTAATAAGTTAGCGCTCTCCGAACTGTGCGGTGCCCTAACAGGGTCCATGTTGGACCATCACATATATAATTAAGATCATAAATGTACACATGGAAGCACAATAAATGAATATGAATATGAATATTCTTTGACGTTTTTCTGACAGATTTTCGGGCGGAGAACTGTCATACTTTCCAAACAAATGTACTTTCCAAACGAATATACTTTCCAAACAAATATACTTTCCAAACAAAGTTTGACAGTAATGACAGTTCTCCGCCCGAAAATCTGTCAGAAAAACGTCAAAGATAAGTCCCCATTGAATCTATGCAGGAAAAAATTGTATATTCTTCAGAAAATTTCGAATATGTCACAACGGAAATGTCCTCAAAACTAATATAGGTTACATACCTACCTTTACCTACGTACCTTTATAATCCTTACCTGATCGTACAATCTGCAAAGAATCTCTTCTATTACTCTAAGGTTGAACCTCATACGAATGTTATTAGACATTAAGGCTCTTTGTATACTTGTCACGATATAACAACTCTACCTTAGTGATGTTTTAGTGACACAGTAACTGTCATCAAAACTAATATACCATACATACATACACTTCACGCCTGTCTTCCAGAACGGTAGGTAGAGACCACAGATCTCCATTTGTCACGGTCCTTTCGCTTCATCTACATTCATACATCTTTTCATACATGACCTCCGGTTTTGAGTACTTTTCACGCCACTTTCCGCCGGGACATCACCAATCTGGTCGTATATCCTTCTGGGGCGACCTCTACTCATCCGGCCCATTACATCACCCATATAAATCTCTTTTGTAAATCGACTTTCATCCATTCTCTCCATAGACCACTTTCTTGGCTAACCGTACTTATATGATTCTTGTCTGACCGTACATTCAGTTTGTTGGGTACTTTATGGTTTCGTATCGTCCCAACAAATATTACCTCGCCACCAATTAAATTATCATTTTCGTCATATTCTTGCTGCCGGCTATAAAGTATCGGGCGTTATTTGTTCGGAAAAATTGGATATAAAAATTTAAGTGGTTCCGATCTGCTCAAAAATAACCAACAACGGCGGAGTTCTATGCTATAAAAGTGGGTAAATAATACAAAATACTATAAGTGCCAATATCGGTGGGTATCTGTTCCTTCACAAACTGTGATAAAGTTGGTGGTACACTGGACAAATTATAAACTATCTTTAAGAAATATATTTATGTAATTTATTGGTTTTTCAGTGAAGGGGATTTAAAAGTCTATTACTCTTTAGTTTTTAAGCAATTTCCAGTGTACTTAATACTAAGGACATCTATTATAAAAAAGCGTGAAAGTATAATTTATTAGTTTTCAACATAGAGATCTGTCTGTAATCCGTCCATGTATCTCCTATTCTCCTCATGTATTGTTATATGATCTATTCAAAAAAATAATAGCAAAATCCAATAAGATTTGTATATATAGCTCCGTTGTATCATTTATTAAGCGTCCTGATGAAATGATTGCTCCTTTTGTCTTATGCCGAAATTAGACAGACTGTTTTTATATACAACTAGAGAACTCAAGCGACACAAACTTTAATACCGACACTTGCGTAAAGTCCATTGTTTCGGAATATTGGCCTTAATTTCGGTTGCACGGTTGTATGCCATTTTATAACAAACTAGGTATAACAACGCGCTCTTTATTCGGAGTTCCTTGAAATATTTATGAAGTACCCCTATTCCCGTAAGAATTTTGGAATTTTACTCGAATAGAAGATCGCTCTCCGCCAGTAAAATAATTATTAAAACCAGTTCGGTAGTACCTGAGATTGCCCATTACAAAAATATAATTCTAGAAATTTTTACTTTAGATGAGAGATCTTATTGTTATCTAGAGCTGTTATTGTAAGATATACTATGTTACAAAAATGTTTGTTTCTTTCAACCCCAGTGCACCCCAAACTTAAAGACTTTTCACACTCAGTCCGCGGCGTCATCCGGTCGCTTTCACACCGCTAGTCGCTGTCGTAAATATTTACGACACTATGGGGATTAAACACACTGTTTGTAGACGGTTTTATTAAAAAAAAAAACGCCTTCGGAAGAAATATTTTCGTTTGTTTTCCGATGCGGGAGTGAATCGTTGAAATCTGTTGGGAGCAATATTATTGTTTTTAATGGATTATTGCTTTCTGATTGGATTTATCGCTTTAAGTGAATTTGTACGCTATTATCTTAGGTGCCAGTAATGTTTATGCTAAGGGTACTTTAATGTTTATTAAACAAATAGAGGTTTATATTTTGTAGGTTTTTAAATTTGTTAATATTGTTTTTTCCATGTCTTTTTAATATTGTCCGGCTACTGGACGTGTACCAATGGGACTCTTTTTTAGAGCCTATGTACGCAACGCAACGCTCGTACGGTGAAGGACAACATCGTGATGAAACCCGCACACCACAAGGTTTGCGAACCCTATAACGGCGATGGGCTCACCTCCTGTCACGTTGGATTAAATACATTTGGTGAACCGTGTCTGCCTCTGCCTACCCCGCTTTGGAAATAAAAGGCGTGAAGTGAAGTGCAAAAAAAACAGCAAGTTTCAAAGTTTTGGAATAATCCAATCATTGTTAGGAAATGCCAAATATCAATGTGAATCGTGGAATTACACGTTTCCCACAAAATTCGCCACAATGACCTTACGGCGCGTACGTGAAATCCGATTAACTGACCACTGGTCAAACTATCGCTGGAAAGGGTTGTTTTCGATGTAACTGGCTCTCTCTCTGTAAATCTTTAATAGCATTAAAACTGTTTCGTGGGAATCATACCGGGACTAGAGATAGTTACGCTATTTCATCCGTTTTGTTTCAGGTGTTAGTTGGGTGGGTAGGTTGGTTTAGACGCAATATAACACTGCGTCTAAAACAACCCCGAGCAATCTTAAAAAAGATCAAAAGCCTTAAAAATGTTGGACATGACATCTAAAACAAAGACGGGTTTGTTACAACACTTATAACTCAAGAACGATTCAACCGATTAGGCAGAAAATTGGTGAGGATGTAGCTTAGAACTAGGAGAATAACATAGGATTTATCCATAGATATCCATAGGAGTATAGAGGGTGCTATTGTTTGTATGACATACTGAAACTACGCGATTGAAATCGCGGGGCGCCCACTAGTTTTATATAAAGATGAAAAAAATTGTTTCGTTTACCCTCATTGTCGTCATAGTAAACGCTCTTCATATTGACGAGCCCAACAACGTCTCTAAGACCATTGCCCAGGGTGCTCTTACAGACAGTAAAGTTCACTTCTGCATTAGTGTTTCAATTGGACATTTTTACTTATCTTTTAAGACCTACACAATAATAAGAAGAATATCAAAATCCGTCCAGTCAGCAGTTTTTTAGTTAAGTCTTAACTAGCTGACCCGGCAAACGTTGTTTCCCCTTGCTATTATATCGATGAATCACCCTATCTACTGAAGAAAACCGCATCAAAATCTGTTGCTTAGTTTTAAGAACATAAGCATGTATAGGGACAGACAGCGAGAGCGACTATGTAATGACAATAACCATTCAAATATTTTCTCTTTGCAATAATTAGTAGAGAAATAGATGTGACTCGAGACGTGTAGATTCTTAAACCGATAGTTCAAGAGTTGGAATGGCGGTTTTACGTATCAACTGAAGTATAGACTATTATCAGCCCAAACCAGTTCCCAATAATCGCAGGAACAGTACCTACGGCACTAGTCCCATCTCTAGCAATTCAAAAGCATCTGCAATTTAATTTCGCAGCCTTGTGTCGCCAAATGTGGATGGATAGGCCTCCAGTCGTATTACTAATGGGTTAAGTTTTATGCCCCGTTTATGTTGAACTAGTTTAAGATATTTGTAAGTGTAAGTAACTAGTTTGAGCATTATTCTACCCTCTTTTAATGCTAGGCTTAGAAATAACAGAGGTCAATTTATTGACAGCTGGGTTCAGATCCCGATAGTGTGGTCTAGTCTTGGATTCAACAAAGTTACTTTTTAAGTATAATACACACATCAAAGTGTCAAGTGTAAGAACAAAGGCGTTCGTGGTCTGTTCAAAGTAAATGACGAAGAGAAATGAAACGGAACCGGATGAATGCAACTAAAGGATCACTTTCGTACAAAGATATAAGTATCTTACACAAAACCATGCTCGTGAAGGTGAATATTATTATTAAGGAGACCTGAATACCTGCTATTCCACTAAAAATAACAATATATTTATACATCATCATCAGCCCATACTCGTCCACTGCTATATATAATATGCTAAAAATATATTCTATAAGATATGTAATATACATATTATGTAATGCTTAAGGCGCATTGGTCCCTTTTGATACTTGCAAATAGAGTCAGACAAAGAGTAGAACAATTGATTCACATTTCTTCTTGGGTCTCCAAATCGCTTAGTTAAAACAATAAGGACCCTAAACGAAACATTCAGCCCCTTTTGTAATTTAAGTTTTTCATGTCTTATGTATATATATGAAATTGAACCTTAGTTCAATTTCATATAATTTTGTAACAATAGTTCTATATACTATTGTTCTAACTGAACGAAATGTTCAGTCCACCGTAATAGAGCTCACGATTGTGAATTGAAGTACCTATGTGTATACTGATAATGTACATATACTTCACACCTGTCTCCCAGAGGGGTAGTCAGAGAGAACAGATCTCCATTTGTCACTGTCCTGACACACCCCTTTCGCTTCATCTACATTCTTACATCTTTTCATACATGACCTCCGGTTTCGAGTACTTTTCACGCCACCTTCGGCTAGGACATGACCAATCTGGTCAATATATGTCCTTCTGGGGCGACTTCTACTCACCCGGCCCATTACATCACCCATAAAAATCTCTTTCGTCAATCGACTTTCATCCATTCCCTCCATATGCCCAAACCACCGAAGCATGCCCTTTTCAATCTTGGTCACCACATCTTCCTTCAAACTGATAATGTAATGGGTGATAACTCAACTGGCGCGTTCAAGCGCAGCACCAGAGCCACGGCAACGTGCGTCAAAGTGCATGGCAAGTAATTCGATTTCGTGACGATTCTAATGCTGCGACCGGAGCGCACCGGCTTACATTGGGGTTATTATTGTTTAGTCATGCAGCTAAGTGGTCGCACGAGATGTCGACTCGACCTTGTTCATGTATTTTGGAAGGGAAATGCACCAAGTAATGTAAAAAGCTGAATGCGGTCTTATGAACAAATATTGACGCCTGGTAGTAGATATTTTTTTATCACCATGAACAAGCGTTTGACCAGCATCCTGCCTGATGTTAAGCAGCGATGTGGTCTACGATGGAGCACACTTGTTCATTAGGTACCTATTCACCCCAGTGACTTGTATTGGTATTGGAAACATAATAAGTTACACTAGATAAGAGAATGGGAAGGTAATTTTTGGCGCTGATAATAGATGAAACATGGCAGATTTGGGTACTAATATGTCTTGTGACTGATGATAATTGAAATCTTCACTATCTATGCACTAGCGGCGTTCTAACTTTATGAATACGACTGTTAGTGATTAGTTAACAATTATTAAGTACCCAAGACTTCCATTAAGACAATAGTACAACGCACCAAAGTGCTAGAGCGGCGTAAATGTCAAAAGTATTTATTACTCGCACACTTCCGAAATTAATATATCGAAATATAGTGTCATATATATTTATTAGTAGACAACGATAAATGCAGTTTTATGACGTCCGTCACCGCCATCGCCGCTCGTCATGATTGTGACGTCATAAGAGGGTTGGGATGAAATCTGTATCGATAAAATTATTAAGTCATTGCGCACTTACTCTTTTACTAATACTAATCAAATGTTTGTTTTTCATTGTGAAACTAAAAATATTGTTGTTGTACTGTGCACATGTCAAGAAAATGTCAAATAATAGAGCTAAACACTGAGTGAATTACATCTTACGTAACTTTTATTAGGGTTTAAATATATTATCTTAACGTACTTGGATTTTGTAGGTATCGGTTTGTCAGAGTCATGGACTCCCGGAGCGAAACGCGACCAATGAAAACATTAGTCATCAACTCATTTTAACAAGACTCGCTCAGTGTTTTGAATTCTTTGTAGTAATATTACTAAAGGGTTTTTATTATGTTTTACTATAAAGCTCGCTGTCTATACAACAGCTGCTCACGTTTGAGCAGGGGTGAATTCATCGTACAGTATTATCGTACGCGTCCCATCCTTATCGCAGGGGTCGCGTCATAAATTGCTCGAACATCATAAATATGATCGGCCATCACTGTCAACCGTTTTGAGGGACATCACTACACGTGTGTCCGACGTTATCATAAAATTTTACGATCTTGCAAAATCGGCATCGGTTTCGGTTGAGTCTCAGTATTGTCTTTTCCATTGTAATATGGCCCGTGTGTTTAGTAGTTTTTCTTTTCATAGAGGGTTCAGATTAAAATGATTTTGTTTAGCTTGTAAGTCGGATGTCGCAGGAAAGTTTCCGGTCGCTAGAAATCGCGGGCTATTGGTTTGAAATGATCGTTTTGTTTCGTTCCTATTTTATGATTAGTGCTATGGGAAATAGTTTGTTCGACTCTCAGCCGACCGATCTTTTGCGTTCTGGGAAAATAATATCATTCTCTACCAGTCGACCTCACAACATGGGAGAACATAAGTGCGGGTCATTATCCGGGATATTCCCACCCACTTTCCCACCACTGTGATTCCTGTTAGAGCCAGGATCTACAGCGGCATCCAGAATAGACAAGAGCTCAATCAGTGACGACTGGGCTAGATCCCGGGGGGGGGGCAAGCCTTCTGTCTATATAAATACACTTCACGCCTTTTAATCCCAAAGCAGGGTAGGCAGAGGCACTTGCTTGCTTGCAAATGCCCACGGTTCACCAAGCGTATTTAACCTAACGTGACAGGGGGTGAGCCCATCGCCCTTATAGGGTTCACACACCTTGTGGTGTGCGGGTTTCATCACGATGTTGCCCTTCACCTTACGAGCGTTGTGTTGCGTACATAGACAGACTCTGAAAAAGAGTCCCATTGGTACATGTCCAGTAGCCGGACTCGAATCCGCGACCTCTCGGTTATAAGTCAAGTGGATACTTATACCTCTCGTTTACAATACCAACTGGACCTAAGACACTCTGAATTTTTGCGGGTCAGTATTATTAAAAAGTACAAAACAAAAACATATAATTTCAACATGCAGTTGGTACATATTAAACTCATCTCAAAAATCAGATATCGGCCAAAAAAATGCAATACTTGTAAAAAAAAACTACGGACTTAATTTTTTTATTTTGCTCTAAATAATTTCTCTACTTTAATTATTAATAATAGCAATTATTAAGGTAGCAAATAACCTCCTTTACATGACCTTTTGCTATGGCCAGACCTTCAGAACAATATTGAGTTATAATGTCTGTGCTCGTTTCATTAAAAAATGATCCATTTCTTTCTTTTCAAGAAAATAACAGTACAATTCCCTGTGATTCCACTCCATAAATAACAGCGGTGAGGGTATCCCTGCTAACGTCGAGTGAAGCCTGTGCGATAAAAGCTTGAGGTAAGGGGAATGGATAGGTAGAAGTATTGTGGATAAGATTATTTTATAAATAACTAGCAAACCCGGCGAACTCCGTTTCGCCACCAGATGGGTTCGTTTCGTTTACCCGCTTTTCTGTTGATTTTTTTCCTGAATTTTCTTTGCTATAAACCTCACGGAGCCCGATACCTTTCCAACGAATGCAAAACCGTGAAAATCGGTTCGTGAGTTCTGGAGTTATAGCGTCAGGGAGGAAAACCCGACTTATTTTTATATAGTAGATATCTGAAAGAACGTAAGGTTAATATGATACGGTTATGTGTATTCCTAGAAAAAAAGCAATAGAAAGGAAAAAGCTTTAATTAGATAATCATATTGTATTTACCTAAGTATTTCTTCACTGAACAAATGTCGCAATATATCACAGTAGTTAAAATAGGATAGTATTTTAACGTGCATCAAAAAAGTCTAACCTAACCTAACTAAAATACTGACTTCGCGACAAAATTACTGATTTGGCCTTCTAATTGCCATTCTGATGACAAATTTGGCTTTGGTGTGCAAGTTAGTAATTTTGATGTAGGTACAGTTTATTATTTTCCGTTAAAATACGCTTGGTGAAGCGTGAGCATTTGCTTAACATTTGCCTCTGCCTACACCACTTTGGGATTAAAAGGCGTGAAGAACTTTTTTTCTTCAGTGAAAATATGAGCTAATTTCTTTGAAAACACACTTGAAATTAATTTAATCAGAGAAATCATTGAAACGATTATTTAGATACGTCACTTCTAAAACTTGCTAATGATGTTTGAACGATCCATGCTTATAACACATACTTCATTATTCGTGTTCTCAATTGAATGTGTATCTTAATGCCAATATTGTGGCAGTAGTAGTATTCTAACATGAAAATAACATCGACAACACATTACCAAATCTTACTAGTATTATAATTGGGAAAGTGAGTTTGTTTGTTCCGCTTTCACGCCGTAACTACTGAACCGATTGCTTTGAAATTTTGCAGACGTATAGTTAGAAGTCCGATTTAAATAATAGGGTACTTTTTATCGCGAAATAAATTGATATTCCCGAGGGAAAACAAAAATATTCCTTTATACCGCAATATAACCGAAGTCCACGCGGGCGAAGCCGCGAACGGAAAGCTAGTATCAAATAAACTTCAATACTCAGAAGACATACAAGGGAAGAGGGAGACCAAACAAGGTATGGATGGACAGTGTGAAAAATGATATGTGCGTGAAAGGTGTAACTGCAGAGATGACGAATGATAAAGATGAATGGCGAAAAGAAACGTGTTGCGCCGACCCCACCTAGTGTGGGATAAGGGCAGGAAAATTATGATAACTCAGAAGACATACAAAAAAGAAATCTCATCCACACTTTCTAACCAGATGAAAAGACATGCTAAAAGGAAAAGCGGAACCTTCATCGGTTGAAAGAAAAATATTGGTCAAAGATTAGGCAATACAGTTTTATTGAGTCTTCCGGCATCGCCGCCATATTTATTTTACGTCTTTCTCCTCTAAGATAACGCTACGGCGAATTGTTGAAAGAACTTATCAACCACTCGGGAATAAATCTTTATTTAATCTTTATTTTTTCATGCGCTTGTTTGTTAACACACTTTTCTTTTGGGGGGATGTAGGTAGGTTTTTTTTTGTATAGGTACAGACCGATAAAAAAATGTTTTTTTTTTTTTTGGACAAATAAGGGCAGTGCTTCCATTTGATAACGTCCGATTTTGAAAGGCAATTTATGTCGCTTAGTTGTTTCTTTCTTCCGGTTATGGTAAAGGAAGTCGCTTGTGTTTATTGATATTGCTCTATTTGTTGTAATGGAATTATGAACGAATTATTTTATTACTATCATAGCTGCATTAGTCGTGATCGTAGAATATTATGGCTTTTAGTAAGGAAATGTTTGTTGTTATAGGTAAAAGAAATACGATGGGTATTTTAGTTTTATTGTCATGAAAAAAAAACCGGAAGACACAATAAGTATGGACACTTTTACCTTCGATACTTACATACATATTTCAGGTGAATAATCCCAAGCTGATATGGTATGTACACACATCGAAAGTGTCTAGGGATCAAGTACATTTTAGAAGATTGCAATCAAGAATATATTTTACAAAAACTGAATTCATTCATAGTTTATTCAAAATGTGGTGATAAGTCAATGATACAGGCATGGGGAATTAGGTAGGAGACCAATGCAGAAGATTAGATTTGATTGAAATAATTTATATTTTTTTTAGAGCTAAAAACGTTCTTGATCCCTAGACACATTTGATGTGTATAAATAGAATGCGTCGGCTGCCGTTCTTTCTGGCTTATCTTAAGAGCCGACTATAGGCTTTAGTTTCATTCAGGCTATTGTAAGTAATCTATAATATAAAAATGAATCGCAAAATGTGTTGGTAAGCGCATAACTCCGGAACGGGTGGACCGATTTCGCTAATTCTTTCTTTGTTGTGCTCATTAATGATAGCAGAAGGTTCTTATGAAAATAAAATACATCCACTGCCGGACACATGCCACTCTTGAAGTTATACTAATTTCATATTAACGATTAAGACAGCACAACGTCTATCGCGTCCACTAGTAAGTAATAACATTTATATATTGTACCAAGTTTACAGCAGTAGTTCATGGTCTTCCTTTTATTTCTGACGCTATGTTACTTAGAAAAAAAATAATCTATCTGATGAACCCTTTCGATCGGTATGATAAAGCTACAGGGTGATTTTTTTCTCGTGTAGCGGGTTCGATTCCCGTTTCAAACGTGTAATTATTAAAATATCTATATGAATGCAGTTAAAATTGTTTTTGAAATTAAATAAATTTTACTGAAAGAAGACATTACTTCTTTCAGTAAAATGTTCTATCTACAATATTTAAGGTACTTTCTCTCCATGTGGCATGGCCGTGGCACGCCCTGTATAGGTAGCCATGAAAAGAAACCTACCATGTGTACGAGAACTCTAAAATTCGTAGTAGAAAAGTAAATATTGAAGTACCTGCGCAGCGTTAATAGGTCGTAAATAAATATTAACTTATAAAGTGGGTTAACATTAACCTTTTTGAATAAAAGAACCTCCCCAAAGGAAAAAAAAAACTGGCCATATGCTAAATCTTGATTCGAAAGGTATAAAAATTAACTCTTTTTTTTATCGACACGCGATGTGAACTCCGTGTCACGCATTATGACCTTGTTACTGAATTAGTCATAATTTTGATGGTACATATTTTTAGGGAGTATTTCCATAAAAATTCTCTGCCGATTCGGAACATAAGATTTATTTAACAGATATAGTAAAATCTCTTTTATTTATCTAAATACTAGTGGACGCCTCGAGATTTCATTCGCGTAGTTTCAGTATGTCATACAAACTATAGCACCCTCTTTACTAGTCCCACAGGAATTGGATAAAAAAACATCCTATGTTATTCTCGTGATTCTAAGCTACGTCCCCGCCAATTGTCTGCCTAATCGGTTGAATCTTTCTTGAGTTATAAGTGTTGTAACAAGTCTTTGTTTTTTATATATAGATATAAAAACAACCTGACACAGCAAACTTGTTTTGTTTAATATATACAGGTCCACGTTGTATGCTTTCCTTCTTTTCTATTTGAAAACTACGCAAACAGATCACATTGGCATGCAATTGGAGAGGCCTATGGTAGATATAGCTACGTATAATTTGATTTGATTAATAACCATTATGACTAGAACGGGTATTATAGCGCGAAAATTTCAGCTTACCTTCGTTGTTTGCCCGACGTTTCAACGGTCACGAGCTGGCAGTGGCGTGCACTGGCTTTTACGACAAAGCAGGCAGTAATCCCCAAAGATTGACACCTATGTATAGGTAACTTGTCTTTACAAAATATAGACCCCTACCTATCTACTCACCCACAAAACACAGGACCTTCTTTAGCCTATGACGTGAGTACAACAAAAAAAGATCTAGCGATAACTCTATTATTAGGTCGGGTAGCCAAAATACTAAGGTAGGCAGTGTCGTTTTGCCTATATGGTGTGCACGCCACTGCGAGCTGGCAACACTTACGTGACCAAGGGGACTCGTGCTAGGTGCTGACATTTGCCGCTGGCATTACACACCTTTTGGTAAGCAAGTTCCCTCACGATATTTTTCTTCACCACTGCATTGTGTAAATACGTATAGTGCGACAAGAATCTTTTGGCGCTTGAGTGTTGAATATTTAATGTATTTTCTAACCACTTTTGTTTTTTTCTTTCCTTCGTTTTTTTAGTCGTTTTGTGTTTTGTGGTATGATAATAATGATGCTGCCATGTGGTGATGGCGAATAGATCAAATCAAAATCAAATCATTTATTTCTTAATCGTTGCTACTATGTACATACAGATATACAGTAGTATAACACTGTTTTCGTCACACAAATTGTCGTCTATAACGCTCTTATTAGACCCATACTAGAATTTGGAAGTGTTTTATGGAACCCACTTTACGAATGTCATAAAGCTCGAATTGAGTCTATACAACGCTCATTCACTAGGCATCTAGCCTTTCACACAAAAGGTATCAGTTCCAGAAACACGTACGATCAAAGGCTGGATTTCTTTAAACTAAATCGACACCCCCATTCAATAAGTCGGTAATGTGCTATTATGGAGTTTTTGCTTTTATGTCAAATTCGGCATCTACGGGTTGCAACACATCTTGTAATTTTTTTTTGGATTTTTTAAGTGTTGTTATGCACGTCAAATGCGATAAACATTTTTATTGAAGGGAAGTGTAGTGGTAATATTATGACCTCAATAACACCACTACCTAATATTACGTAAAAAATAATATTTTGTTTTTTCGGTAAGTGGCGTTTACCGGATTGTTGAAGTGAAAAATGTTCGGGAGGTTTTAGGTAATGGCTAATACGGGAGAAAAAATCTTATACTACGTACTGTAATATAATCTAACGCAGATATTGAAGTAAAAAGAATTCAAATTATTTTATGTAATATGTCATTACTGATTTGTTGATGCTACATTTCTACTTTCCATAATTGGTTATCGCCATTACTCAGTTGAATTTGCCGCGCGAAAGAAAGTAAAACACATAGCCGATTTATCAGTTCCGTGATTTGTAGGTAATAGACAAGCCCCGCCCCCACCCCGCGCATCTCAAATGGGCATTGTTTGTTTACCGCGAAACAGTCTTTCATGTGACGTCGCGTTCGATTAGTGCAGTGTATTAGTCAATCCTTGACTAGGTTCTCGAGTGTCTACCTATGTGATTTATGACTGTGTTTGTTGAAGAATTTCTAAAAGTGAAACATACAAGGAAAATATTTTAATATGGATTTACTGCAGCACCCAAAAGAAAGGCGATTAAAGAACGACCGTGTAAGGCGTATGCTGTTAATGGTCGACGAGGATGCAAGTTCATGTAAGTACCTACCTAGATACAAACCTGCACTGATTATCTACTAGAGGGTATCTACCTCTATATGTACCTACCTACCTATAATATCTTGCGGTGGTAAAATTAATGATAGCGAAATATAGGTACCTATCTACCTATTTAATAAGTAATTGGTTAGGTACTTAAAAACCTACCTAGGTACTTATCTACATACTTTGATGTAAATGAATGGGACTTAGGTACCTATAATAAATCAGTTACTTTCATCCATCTATATACCTACAGTTTGTAGAGAAGTGTACGTCTAAGAAGTAGGTACTCACTAGGTACCTACTTCTTAAGTATGTCAGTACATACTACCTGCCATATCATACTACTAACTGCGTACCTAATAGTTACCTAGATACCTGCCTATCATTTTGGTCTTCTGCCATAGTATATAGTACCCCGCTTGGCAGGACCTGCCAAGAAGAACACCTAGAACTTCTAGGTTTTGTTTTGTAATGCTAGGCAAGTCTAAATTCTGGGCAGGTAGGTACTTATACAATTCGATTTTCTTTAGCTTATTAAAATGTGTGTACCTACTAACCAACTTAGGTAACTACATACTTACTAATATCGTATTTATTTTACAGATCATAGAGAAGATTCTGTAGACAAAGAGGTGGTGCACAGATGTAAACATGGAGATGTTTCTACCAATGCTCTCCCAAAACTTTCAGGTAAATAGTACCTACTAATATTTACCTACTCAACGTAACCACTCTGCATTACCTACTCTTCCCTCCTTCTATAGCATATGGGGTTATGAATCAAGCAATCCATAAAACTTATTATTGAATTTTACTTTACCTACTTACCTCAAAGAACCTAATAAAACATTGTGACTTCTGCTGATTTACACCGATGCATACATGGTCACATCAAATTGTTTACTTACTCATATACTTACGTAGGTACCTACTTACTTACTAAATATTAAGGATACAGTTGTAGTGTTCTAATTTTTATTTATTTATCGCGTGGTTACAGAGGATAATCGATGTTTGGCTGATGTGCCAGATTCTTCCACTAATATCAACAAGGACCCAGACCCACAACATGGTAAGTTGGTACTTAATAACATACATACTGTCATCTATACGTAGATAGGTACTAACATTTGTTGCAACAGAAGCGTCTGTGGTCCAGTTGGTCGGACACTTGACTTGTAACCGGGAGGTCCCGTGCTCGAGTCCGGCTACTGGACGTGTACCAATGGGACTCTTTTTCAGAGCCTATGTACGCAACGCAACGCTCGTACGGTGAAGGACAACATCGTGATGCAACCCGCACACCACAAGGTGTGTGAACCCTATAACGGCGATGGGCTCACCCCCTGTCACGTTGGGTTAAATACGCTTGGTGAACCGTGGGTACTTGCTTTAGCAAGTGCCTCTGCCTACCCCTCTTTGGGATTAAAGGCGTGAAGTGTATTTATTATTTATTTTTTTATTTTAACATTTGTTCCTGACATTTGTGTACCCTGCGGTTTCACCCGCGCAGTTTCCATTCCCGAGAAAATGTAGTAATAAAATACTATAGCTGCCTTATCTATTCATCCTTTCATACATGAATGTAATCATACATTCTACAACTTTCATACATTCTTCAGTCATACAGGTAGGTCTACATAACTACATTAAGACATTCACACACTCTTACATACATCCCTTATGGTGTTAGTATATACAGCTGCTCATAGTTAGTTTTATTACCCATTTGCTGTGTATCGGTGTTATAATATTTAATTCTGTTTTTAAGGTGGGTGCGCAAAAGACGAAGGGATGGAAGAGGTTCACCATTCTGAAATAGCGCCACAAACTTCTACCAGTACACGCGAGCTGCTTAAATTACGAGGTATACAACATTTAATGTTGTTATTTGATTACGTATTTAATCATTCTAGGATCAGCATCATCAACTAAACTACAAATCTTAAAAATTTGATATTCTATTTACAGACATACCACAAAGGAATTATGTAGTAATTGATATCGAAAAATGTGATGGAGACTTCTCGACTGACTGTTCAGAATATAATCCTAGTCCAGATAGAAACAAATCCAGGAGCCCAGTAAGCAGTGAATCAAGTCTAGGCGGAGATTTTCAAAGAATTAATACAATTTTAACTAACGTGGAAGTGAACACTCCATCAACAATTTCTAATCTCTCATTTGTTTTGAGCAACGCTGATTTTGTGGCTTCCCCTTCAGTAATATACAAAGCTACCCCAACATCTAACAAGTCTTCATCACGTCAACTGAATGATAATCGTTCCAAAACACCTGACACAGATCTTGACCAAACATTAAAACCAAATGAAAGTAGCGTACTGATTGAATGTTCAACCAATAAAACTGTGACAGGTCATGACGACAGAAATAATATTATGGATAATGCATCTAATGAAACCTTTACCATTGATTCGGACAACACAACAAACTCGGAAAAGCCTTTACCTAATACAACTTCAAAACTGACTAGAAAACGTAAAGTTAATAGTAGCGAGTGGTGTACAACAAAAAATAAATATAGGAAAAATTCAGGGCAATCTTATGAAGGGTGTAATTCAAAAAAGAAATATCCAGCAAAAACGTTAGGTCCTGTTTGCAAATGTAAAAAACGCTGTAGTGAAAAAATCGGTCCGTCAGAAAGGAAACAAATATTCGACAGATTTTATGGTTTTGCTGACTGTGAACAGCAATGGCTTTTCATTAGCAGATATGTAGTAACACAATCAATTAAGAGAGTGACGTTAGAACGCAAAAACAACCGGACGCAAACTATAACTTACTATCTTCCCATTAATAATGAACGGATAGCTGTTTGCAAAACTTTTTTTTTGAACACTTTAGTTATCGGAGAGCAGGTTGTCTACACGGCACTCGAAAAAGTTTTCAAGTCCGAAGAAGGTTTGAAAGATAAAAGAGGGAAACACCAAAATAGACCTAATAAAATAAAAACTACTACTGAGGCAACTATTAAAACACACATTGAATTATTCCCAAAAGTGGAATCACACTATACTCGAAAGAATTCTGCAAAAGAATACTTAGCAGAAGATTTAAATATATCGAAGATGTATCGCTTATATAAGGAATGGTTTGCAGAACAAGATTTTACCGACATCACGATGGCAACAAAACGACAGTATGAATCAGTCTTTAATACACAATACAACTACTCATTTTTCAAACCAAAGAAAGATCAGTGTCTGACGTGTTCTATTTATAAACAGGCTGAACCAGACGAGAAAGTTACTCTAGAAGAAAAACAAAACATTCATTTGCAGAAAAAAGAAAAGATAAGACTTTTGAAAAAAGAAGAAATAGACACAGCTGATCCAAACAACACTGTTGTAGCAATTTTTGACCTACAGAAGGTGCTGAGTGTGCCTCAATCTGAAGTCGGTACTTTTCATTATAAAAGAAAGTACGCTTGCTATAACTTCACTGTGTTTGATGCATTGCGCAAAATAGGCCACTGCTACGTATGGCACTATCAAATTGCCAAAAGAGGAAGCTCTGAAATCGGCAGCGCATTGTTGAAATACTTCAGGGAACAAAATGAGCACGGCATTACAAACTTTTCAATGTATTCTGATGGATGTTACGGACAAAACAAAAATCGCTATATATTTGCCCTCTACATCTACATCGCCAAACTCCTGGGTATTACTATCACCCATCGCTTCTTTGAAACTGGTCACAGCCAAAATGAAGGGGATTCAATGCATGCTTGCATAGAGAGAAATTTAAGGCATAAAGTATTATACACGCCTGAACAAATTTACGGTGTAATTTTAAATTCAAAAGTAACCGGAGAAAAATATAGAGTGCATGAAATACAACAGACCGATATTTTCGATTTAAAAGAGCTTGTAGACTCAAAACTGTGGCGTCTCGACAAAGATGGGAATGTCATACGCTGGGCTGATGTCATGGAAGTAAGGGTGATTAACTCACAGGAAAATAAATTATTCTATAGGTACAATTTCGATGACATATATTCGGAATTGGACTTGAACAATCTATCTTCTGTGGGTAAGCGAAGGGGCCGAAAGCGCACTCATGATGCATCCATAACGTTAGATAATGTTCAGTTGAAACGTGCCTATGATGGACCCATCCCAATAAGCAAACCATTGCATATAGACTTTACAAGTCTGTGTACAACTGGTGCTATTCCGAGATATTACCATGCATTTTATGAGTCTTTATCTTATTGTGAAGCCACAAATGAAAAACCAAATTCAGATATTGATGAAAACGTTTAAAAAATATTAATGGAGTGGTCATTTCTAGTACTCTTCTTTCTGGTGCATTTTTCTACTCGTTTCTGATACTAGTAGGAGCACGAGCATAAATCCAAGTCCTGTCAAGTCGTATTAGCCGCCAGGTCATTACAGAAGTTAGCCAGGTTATAGTTTTAATTTTTCTTATTAACATATTTTTACATAGTCTTAAAATTCATTGTTAAAAATACAGTCATATTTCTTATGATTACATATGGTGTTGAAAAATACTACCTATATAATTATAATACTTGTTTGTCATTGTTAACTTTTCCATTTTATGCTTTCGTGATGATTGTTTAAGACGCTAAAATTATGTTTTTTTTTATCGCTATCCCAAACAAGTATAATGGTTATTGTTTCTAATATTTCATTAAACAACTTGTTATTCTTTTTAAACAATAAATACTGTAGTATGAATACATTTTTTGTTTTAATTTACGAAAAGTTCTGAAATTACGGACTTACACGATTACGCATTCAAATGGTATTGCCAAATACGTTTGCAAAATTGTATACATAGTTCGAGCAAAAATCTAGTTATTAGACAATACCATTTAACTACGTAGTCAAAATATCATGCAATAATCCTGTAATGGTCTTATACCTTGCACTGTTTTCAGAGAAGAATAGTTGATAAAAGTCCGTAATGTAATGTTACAAATAATCATAATCTACAAAATATGCTTCAATACCCCGGTAAGTGCTAAAATAGATATATTGCTTCGAGTCAATTACGGTATTATGCTTTTTCGTTAATAACTTCAATTTCAGTTATACAATTTAAAAACATATCTATTTTCCGCATTTGCCCAAAAATTAGCTTTCTATACATATAAAATTGTCATTATATTTTCTGCGCGTTCTAAAGTTATTAATAAAAAACAGTGTTTTTGCTCTCCTGTAAAATTTGATTTTTGCGATTGCCGACTTATTGAATGGGGGTGTCGAAATCCTCTATCAGAAAGGCGAAAAATGGCGGACTTGGTTTTTCTACACAAGGCTCTTAACGGAGCAGTAGAATGTCGAGTAGTACTAGAACAGATTTCGATAAGTGTCCCCAAATTAAACGCTCGCAGAACCCTACCTAAGAGTTATTTTTCAATGCCCCTCGCAAGAACCAACACATTCAAACAATCAGCTGGTTATAGAATGTTATCTTCTTACAACGATTGGCATAGGCTAAAGGATCTCGATGTATTTGCCGATAGCCTGCAAAGTTACTAGCGCAAAATTGGGAAATATAATAATTTGATTGTTTAATCAGGTCATTGTACCACGTGTCCATATAATTTTTACTTCTATAATAATACAATACCTATGTGATAAGCCTTCTTATTATATGATATTATTATATAATTGGTATAATCATTAGAAAACTATTTTTATATTTTTGGTAGTACTTACTACAGCTAAGTGTCCTAAATTTACAGGATGTTAAAATCTTAACCGTAAAATTGAAATTGTTACTAGTTATAATTATAACAAAAATGCAACTGTAATTGATGTAAGCGCTAGAAATATCTAAACTAATCAAAACCGATACAAACGTTATGTGCTTATATTGTTGTTGTGCCTTGTTCTAAATAAATAAAAATAAAATAAACACAAAGCTTGATGAAATTCATGTACGATTTTAAAAACAAAAGTAAACGTCACCGGTTCGAGTTAATTTCTTTTACTAGCCAGAAGAACCGGGAAGAAAGTGGCGATTATTGGCATTTCCCCCAAAATGATCATGGGAATCATGGGGGGAGGCTAACTAGACCACAGACTGGCACTAGTTTCGGAATAGCACCTACAATCCACCTATGTTACAAAATACACACTTCACGCCCTTTAATCCCAAAGCGGGGTAGGCAGAGGCACTTGCTAAAGCAAATGCCCACGGTTTACCAAGCGTATTTAACCCAACGTGACAGGGGATGAGCCCATCGCGGTTATAGGGTTCACACACCTTGTGGTGTGCGGGTTTCATCACGATGTTGTCCTTCACCGTACGAGCGTTGCGTTGCGTACATAGGCTCTGAAAAAGAGTTCCATTGGTACACTATCCGGACTCGAACCCGCGACCTCCCGGTTACAAGTCAAGTATCTGACCAACTGGACCACAGACCTATTTATCTATTATGTATGTATGTATGTATGTATGTATATATATTTATTCACTAACTTAAGAACTAACACACTAAACAAAAAACAATAAATAGACAAATGACAACACAACATGAGAAAAAGTAATAAAATATTAAAAATAAGATAATAAATAAAAACAAAAGTGTAGCAGATCTGTGAGAATGGCACTGAACGTGTGCCAGATCTCAAGCTAGTAAAAGGGTCTCGACTCAGCATAATGCCACAGTTACCTATTACAAAAACTGCTACTGCTAATCGCTTAGACAGCAGGTATAATAAAAAAAATGTCAAAATTTTGACCAGATGTGCGCTACAAATAGCTATAATTTTCTACCACCTCCCCTTCATACCTGTCAGATTTCGTTGTACAGATAATAGTTTGATATGAAATTTTTGGGGTAATTTTTCTAGTACTTGATAATAAACTCTTTTTCTATGATATTGCTTAGACAATAAAGGTTAATTTCGAATGAATAGAACCTTTGATTGCCACGTTCGATATCACAGTGACAAATGTAGAGTTAATTGTAATTATTATCGACTATTACGTCTCAGGTGCGTTGCTGCGCTTTTTTTTTAAACGGACGTATGTGAAAATTATGTCACAAAATGATTTATGTATATCAAGTACCTGCCTTAGAATTAGCGCTGTCAATAATGTTAACGAACAACGTTCGTTTTACGGAATTTTTCGTTATTTCCGGGAAATACGCAAGTGTAATTATTACTACTTTGAGAGTGAAATTACTAGTACTTAGTTACTAAAAATTAAAAATATACAAATTTGTAACATACTGTTTTATCGTTTGATATCGTTTTACATTTACTTGATGTGTGCAAAAAAAACTGTTGTAAAATGTAAGTAGAAAGGAGCTGGGAGCCGAAAATAACTGATATTTCGCTACAGCAAAACAAAATATATAATATAAAATTGACCAATTAATTATGGTATAGCAATATCATGTTGATCGCATGTGAAATTCATTAAATTAGTGTTTTTTTTTACTAGTAGTGGTATAAATTATTTTTCCTTTTTCTTGGTAAGTGTGAAAAGTACATTGTACCCATAACGTCTGTAATTAGTAAGGTTGTTATTCTCTAAGGTATTCTGAAACGATATCAGTACTTAGGTGTGGCAAAAGCATAGTTTGTCTCTTTTCCACAATCACTATTAGAGTGAGACAAAAGTTACTTGAACAGAGATCTGTGCTTGTGACGAGTTATAAAATACTGACCTAAGGGCGCAGATGTACTTTATTTTTACATACATAATATACGTTACGCCCGTTTTTACCTGCCGAAAAGAAGCTTTCAAAGCTCAAAATTAAAAAAATGCGTGAAATCCTCCACGAAAAATACATTATTTTCCACCAAGTATTCCCATTGGGCCCTCCGTATAAAACATTTCCGTTCCCTTATTAGATTTACTCCCGTCTTAATTCCCATTCCCCACAGACATACAGTCGGAGTCCTGTAATCAGTGTCTTAGGGACGGACGCTCGTAAAAATAGCTGAGTCAGTGCGAGGGAAGGTGGAGACGGGAGGGGGGGCATAGTGGAATGCCAATTTTGGACATACTGTTGCGAATTAACGCACTTTTCTACGTACACACATCAAATGTGTCTAGGGATGAAGTACATTTTAGAATATTGCAATCAAGAATATATTTTACAGAAACTGAATTCATTCTTAATTTATTCAAAGTGTGGTGATAAGTCATTGATACAGGCATGAAGAATTGGGTAGGAGGCATTCCAGAAGATTAGATTTTATTTCAATAAATTAGATTTTTTAGAGCTAAAAATGTTCCCTAGACACTTTTGTTAATTGGCGGCGCTCCGTGGACTCCGAGCTCGGGTCGGCGGGCATTGACTGGAGTGCCGCAAAGACGGCAGCGCTGGATAGAGGGACATGGAGAGATATCTGCAAGGCCCTATGTACCCCCCGGGTATGCTAGGACCTAAGTAAGTAAGACACTTTTGATGTGTGTACCTAATTACATTGAGGATAAAAGTAGAGCACATTATATGAATGACGAAGAAAAAATAATTTTATTGATTTTCATTACTCTAAACTCTATCTCTCCGAGAAACTCGGTTCGGCGGCATTAACAGGAGTGCGACGAAGATGGCGGCGCTGGACAGAGGGACATAGAAGGACATCTGCAAGGTCCTATGTAACCCTCGGGTATGCTAGGACCTAAGTAAGTACATACGTCTAAAAACGAAACTAACGGAATTGAATTATTTCGTAAAAAAAACCTGTGTTAGACCGACGTATTAAGTTATTACTTTTTGAAAGATGAATACACATATTCATCTTTCAAAAAGTATCGAATTATGATGGAATTATTTGCTATGATCGTAGAGTATTTATTATACCTATAAACTTATATACTCATGACATTAACCCCTAAAAGGGAATGGAAAGAAACATAGGATCACAGGACCTCTGGTCATATTTACACACAAAATAACTAGCTCGATGCACTCTAGATCAGCATAGGATAGTTGTATTTTGTACTATAAAAGAAAACCTGAAGACAGAAAGCGATTTTGAAAAGAGTAATACTGAATACCTAGTAACAATAAGCAGAATAATCGTACCTCTTGGCTCTAACTTAAGTCTAGTCAGAGTATGAATTCCAAAAAAGCAAGCGTCGAAAACTGAATTAAAGTTATCCCATAAAAACTTTCCCCAGACAGAACCAAATATTCCTCCTTCCTCTCCTTTTCATAATCCTTCCGTAATGGAATTTGACGAAAACCTCTGGCTTCGTCCTCTCAGAAGGGTTAAATCATAATAATAATATCAAAACAAGGACTATAAAAAGTGCCTTTCAGTACTGACCTAGTCAAAACGAGCTGAACAGTATCATATAAGATGGACTTTCCATGCCTTTTGTTTCTTGAAATTTTGGACTCAAACTTGTTTGGTACTAAATTTGTTGCCACTGTACATGCCTCCCGAGAAACAGACAAAGAAATATAAGTTTTACGACTATCCTGCATAATGTCATAATTGCACAACAATAATTATGTAGAAAGGATTAAAACAATGAACATTTTATAGCTCTCGTAGCGGGAAACGCAGTAAGTTTTATTTTTGTTTCTTTTTTTGTTACTTTTGTGTACGTACTGCTCTAAAGCGCGGGTTCTGGTGTTTTAAGAGTTCATTGACGAATTCAATTTTGATAATTACTTACGAACTAATTACTTGGGATCTGGTCTTTGTTTGTGTGTTTGTGTATCCGAGGATTACTTTATTTATATAATAACTAGCTGTCCCCGTCAAACATTTGTTTCGCCATGGGAAGTCGCCTTTGCACCCCGTGTATTGGAAGAAATACACATTATAAACCATCCCTGGACTTCTACGAATAATTCAAGACTTAAATTAGCCAAATCGGTCCAGTGGTTCTCGAGTTTTAGCGAGACTAACGAACAGCAATTCATTTTTATATATAAGAAGATGATGATTACGAGAAGCCGAAAACAGATCACAGTGGCGTGCAATTGGAGAGGCCTATGTCCAGCAGTGGACAGGTATGGGCTGATGATGATGATAATGATGATGAGGATTACTGGCATTTCACCCCAAATGACGGATCTCATTGGGGGAGGCCCTCGTCCAGCAGTGGACGTTATGTGGCTGATGATGTATCGGGGTTTCGTTCTGTTCACATCGACACAGTACACGCATACAATTCACGAGTACTTTATGAACAAGTGTGCTCCATCGTAGACCACATCGCTGCTTAACATCCGGCAGGATGGTGGTTAAACGCTTGTGCATTGAGATAAAAATAAGGGTTAGTATTAAGGTAGTGAGATGATAACTGACTTACCCACTGTCGCTTTACACCACATCAAAGTGTCTAGGGATCAAGAACATTTTTTAGCTCTAAAAAAATCTAATTTATTTAAATCAAATCTAATCTTCTGGATTGGTCTCCTACCTAATTCCCCATGCCTGTCAATGATAATGACTTATCACCACATTTTGAATAAATTAGGAATGAATTCAGTTTTTGTAAAATATATTCTTGATTGCAATCTTCTAAAATATACTTGATCCCTAGACACTTTTGATGTGTGTATTTTTTAGGAATTTTGTAATGCAGTACAAGAAAAAACCAGACATTCGGTAGCTAATATTATTTAAGTAATAGGTAGTCGAAACAGAAATAATCTTTTTAACTGGCTGTTCATACTCAAATCATCAATATCATAATCTTAAGCCAGTATTCGTGCAATACTGTGGAGTGTGGAATACCAAATTAAATATATTACACTTTTTGTATATAATATTACTAAATACACTTCACGTCTTTAAATGCCAAAACGGGGTAGGCAGTGACACTTGCTAAAGCAAACGCCCACGGTTCACCAAACGTATTTAACCCAGCGTGACAGGGTGTGACTCTTCGCCGTTATATTCACACACCTTGTGGTGTGCGAGTGTTACTACCAAATTGAAAAATAAAAATACAATTAAAAAGACTAATGACGTAACAAAATATCAACTACCCTCAGGCTGACCAACACAACTTTCCCAAGGACCAACATTCATTCATCAATTAACAACCATATATTAATTTAGAACTTACGCACGCTGCTACAGATTCTAAAATCCAACATTGTTAGTACCAATATAAATTGGACCCCGGTTCTCAATACTTAGTATGGTGGAAGATATACAATGGATAACAAATGGTGAATTTGAAATGTCCATTAATATAAAATTCAACGCACGAGTCTTCATTCACCACGCACTTCAGATGTCAGATGGTGACGCAAAACTCTTTATTGTCAACGTAGGTACGCTGGTAGACTTTTGGACAGTATGAAATAAACAGTCTATATACAAACTTGAGCTAGCATCACTAGTTTATTACTAAGTAACATAGCTCAGGGTGTAATGGTGGACGGCCAGCATTGCATCGACGCCACAGTACCTACCGTGACGAATCTTGACGCAAATTTTTAAACTGTCACTTACTGTCAACCCTTTGATGTGTGACAATTGTCTTCGTGGGAAAGAGCTAAAGTTTTTAAACCGTTTTGTAATTCATTTTATTGTTGCACTTATATTTTAAATGTAAATAATCTTAAAGAAGATGCATTGGTAAAAAAAAAACACATTTCAATTTCTGAACGGTGTCATTACTGTAGCCGAAAAATTACAAATTCAAATTACCACCGACTAATAAAAAGTAAATTTACGATCGATCAATCAAAAAATAAGTAAACGTCATGCGCGAGCCTATTACCAACTTTAAATACGGAAATAAAAATTGCAACGATTATGATAATGAGCGGAAATGAATTAACAAATCAACCGTTACAAATTAATGTTTATATCTATTTGCATTAAAAAAAACCCAAATCGCGTGTCATCTTCCGTAAACTGCAATAAAATAGCGCCACGTCATTAAACTCGCTGAAAGGCGGAATCCTTTCGTCAATACTTTTACGACAGTCGATCAATCACACACTAAAAGGTGTTCGATATTATGCAAATCGCACCTCAGCACAATGCCAACTGAATTAAATCAAACTTCCCCTTAGAGCTGCATTCCGAAACAAATCACACGAGATACCGGCTCAACGCGAAACTGAGTAGGTACTGTGTCATCTACGTCACTAATTAGGTATGCAAAAAAATTCATGAAAAATAATGACGACTCGATACCGAAAGTCGTAATTCTTATTTTATGACTTACATCGTTTTGGAACGACGACGCGCGGCGCAAAACACCACCGTAAGGGTTGCAATATCGCACAATCGTGGTGCGTCTTTTCGCATTGGTGATTTTTAAAGCAATATTTTTAATGGCATGTCAAATTAACGTCCAATCCATTGTGCGTCACATATCGACAATGTGCCAATGGGGCATTTTGAAAAATAAAATAAAATAAAGGAACGTCGGTATGTTTTGCCGGCGAACCCTTTAAAAAATTTCATGCCGTAATGTCTCCAGCAAATTGAATCTGCGACAATGGTTATGCATCCATTTGTATTTTATTTGTTACGATAGAGTTGAGTTGACGCGTACGTGCATTTCGTACAATGTGTTGTAGGGAAAAGCTTATACCCTACGTACTTACCTTGTGCCTTGTCATTTCGCCAAGACTTCTTTGCAATTTGACGTTTTGTCAGTGTAAGCTGTTCGAGAGATCGTTAGATTTCTTATTTTTTTAAACTCACGCCCCTAAATCAGTAGAGTATTTCATATGAATATAAACCAAAAACTTGCATTATTCTGCGCTACTCTTCTCCTTCTTTTTGTGATCACATCCCGCTCGTTCACGGCAGCATTAAGATAGATTCCAAATCGCTCTATATTGTACTACTCTATCATCATCATTATTATCAGCCAATGATTTTTTGGAAATGCCAATAATCACCACACTTGGAAAGCGGGTTTGCGATCGCAGTGGTGTTGTGATTTAACTCACAGATAACACTGTCCTCTGGAGAGTTCCCTCGGTCGCCTCTTACGATGCCCACGACGGGAAATGTGGCGACACATGATTCTATTCGCCGGCACTTAACAAGCTCTTATAGAGAAATATAAAACGAGTAGACATATATACATACAATTATATTATAATCACGCATTGACGATGCCATCCTCCTAATACAACAAACAATTGATAATAAGAATATTTATTTTAAAGGCTTTACAATTACAATTACAATTCCCACACTCCTAAAAATCAGAACCCAAAAATGGATTAAGTAAGTACCTATTTGCTCAATGATCCCATATTAATTCGAAATCATTCTACCTTAGTGCCTCTCTATGACAAAAAACGCCTGTAGGCATATTCTAATAAACGAATACCGATCTCTGATATCCTGGTACTCTCGATGCAAGAGTCAAGGCATATTGTGAGCAAACAATGAAGAAATAAAGCCGTTGATGGAGTCTCAATATCACATTTGCATAAGGGAGTAAGGAGTTGAGTGGTACCACGGAAAATCTTTGAAGTGTTGTTTCAATATGCGGGCATATTATATTGTTATGGGTGCTCGAGAAGATGAGTGATTTCTAGCGAAAGGCAGGTACAACCGGCCAAGAATCTAACGCAGGTACCTACGGTTGAAACTACGGTTTTATTACGAACTAACTCTATCGCTAAAAAGCCGTTTTAGCAAGCTGAAGTGGCAGTGGGCCGGCCATATTAGCCGTAGAACCGATGACCGTTGGGGAAAACGAGTTCTCGAGTGGAGACCGCGTCTCGGCAAACGGAGTGTAGGACGCCTTCAGGCAAGGTGGACTGATGATATACGCAAGATGGCTGCCAGAAGCTGGATGCGAGAAGCCGAAAACAGATCAAAGTGGCGTGCAATTGGAGAGGCCTATGTC
>SJJU01005574.1:0-29992 GCA_012932125.1 Conopomorpha cramerella | reverse complement strand
ATTCAAACCGGTCACCCCTCAGCACGCGCTTGCGCATCCCTTCAAGCCATTATTATGCGGAAGAGGTCATTCACTGATCGCACAATACAACACCACCGGTGAGGCTGAATTGGGACCCAAAATTCAAAGGATCCTGTGTATGTTTTTTTTTTGTTCTTTGAAACCGCACTCTTAAGCGTTCTTTGTAAGAATAATAGATTCCTTCCAACCGCAGCTTTTTTAGAAATCTTTTGTAATAGTGAAATCTACAATCTTGAAAAGCGTTGCCGTGAATTATTTATACAACATTCCTTTTTTTAGTAAGCGCCAATTCCGTATTAAAAAAATATGAATAATAAATATTTTTTACACACGGTCACCTGACCCCAAACTAGGATACCCTGTACTATAGGTGCCGGAGACTGATATAATTACATAAATACTTTTAAATACATACATAGATAAATAAAACACCCAGACGCACACAACAAATGCATCAGCTCATCACTAAAGCATTACGTCCGTCCGGAATCGAACCCGCGACCGTTGTCCTAAAGTCAGATGCCCTGACCACTAGTCCATGCCGGCCGTCAGAAAATATCCTCAGCAATCTAAAAACTTGACAGTTAATTCGTTTACCACCATTCGGCATTCGCATACCGATGCACGTTTAAGATGATGAATTCATACAAAATCTGTAATCATTATCTTTAAATCTTTAAGATCTTTAAAACTACGCAACGGATTTTATTGCTGTTTTCTTAAATAGATAGATTCTAGATGAGTTTTACAATGTACACAATATATTTACATGCATATAATAGCAGAAAAACACTGTTAATACTCGTACTTAGTATATTTTGGCAAAACGACGTTGGCCGGGTCAGCTAGTAATTTATGAAGAATTTGTATTTCAGCGGGACTATGTTGCAGTTTAAATATATTGTCCCATAGGCCTCATCTAGTCTGAAAATTGAACTTAGATGGTCAAACTGGCCAATTTATGGGTATGTTACTCCATAGTCCTCCCACGTAATACATGGGTAAGCTTATATTATTGTTTTCCGTCAAGTTTGAGAACGTATCATTATTTTTGTTCCACGTCTGAACGAGACTTCAAGTTTTTTTTTGCCAATTACATAATAACTTACTTATAATTACTTCAAACTCCAATAGAAATATTCATAGATTTATTGATTTATTTTTACACAGGGTCAATGGAATCCAAATTTCGATACCCTTGTATAACAATCTACTAAGGGTACCTAACACTATCTTACTTATACAGTTTGAAATATGTACATAGATAAATAAAACACCTAGACCCAGTACAACAAATAACTCGGAACTCATCATGAAAACATTACGTTGCTGGCGTGAAATAGAACCCGCGACCGTCATCCGAGAGGCATATGCACTGACCACTAAACAATGTTTAACCCATTGACGGGCAGTAAAATGTACGTCACTGTCCGGGAAAGAGCTAATTTAAAAGTAAATCCAATACCAACAGTTAAATCCTGTTCTAAAATTTTGACTTCACAATCAAAAGTTAAGGACGAGAATCCGGTGCTCGAAGATAAGTGTGATATTACAATAATAGAATTGCCGGAGAAATGCAATGCTTGTTCAATGACGCTGTTGCAATCTATTTCCGGCACTGATGTCTCAATAATGGATAGAGTGAAACCATAAACAGCAAATGGAGACAAATAACATGATGATACAATTTCAATTTAACTGACTGAGGTATGTGAGGGGATGGTTGCTAATTTATTTAGTAAAATACATTCAACATCAGACATGATATCAACTGCTGGACGAAGGCCTCCCTCAATGATTTACGTGATCATTTGGGGGGGGATATGTCAATAATCGTCAAGCTCATGAGGTGGGATGGCGATCACAGTGGTGTTGTAGTTTAATGTCCGTCCTTTGTTGATTATGGCATATGTTATATATTATGCTATATATTATATATTCGCCTCTTATGATCCCCACGACAAGGGCAGACGGGCTGGGGTGGTGACACATGTATTCTATTCGCCGTCACCACACGGCCGAAATACAACACTACAAGGATTTCTTGGCGCGTGCTTAAAAAGTTTGGCCATCTATTCTTGCTGTGACGGCCGATAAATCACATTGAATATTCAGCATCCACGCATCAAAACGTCATCAAATTTAATTAATTAAAAGTTTGCTCTTATGTTAAGCTTTAGGACCAACAATTCTGCGGCAAAAAAACAAAAGGTCATTTTTTTCGTTCGAGTCTACACTCGGGATTTTAGTCCATTTGCCAAGTAGGTATAGGTTAGGTATATATATATATAGGTACATTGTTAAAAAATATAATCGAAGTCACTCATCGTTGGATGGATACCCGGGAATAACAAATTGATTTCCTGTGTTTCCTTTAAATGTTCTCACTTTCACACAATAAAAGCAGCGAAGATTAATTTTGAAAGTGAGAAACAAAGAAGCCATTTGTATCTCATCCCTTCTTGCGCAATACTCCCAAAAGGTATGTCAGACTGCTTTGAAAATACTTTTTGACATATATGTCAGTCTGATGACCGACAGAGTATTGATTACTGCATGATCTAAATAAAAAAAAGTTCCCGCGTTGTCTTAAAACTGGTCGTCAATTATAAATTAGAACTTATTTTTTTAAATCAAATCAAATAGGACTCTTCTCTTTTGTTTTTTTATGATATATATTCTTACTTTCGCAATAGCAGCGATAAAATAATTTTCAAAATGAGAAACAAGTCATTCGTATCTCATCGCTTCTTGCGCAATACTCCTAAAAGGTATATTGCACTGTATTTCAAACAGACTTATACTGACAGATCTGTCAGTTATCAATACTGCATGCTATAAATTAAAAAAACAGTTCCCTGCATTATCTCAGAACTTTTCTTCGATCTTAAATTAGAACTTATTGTTTCTATATCAAAGTCTGTGAAACAGAGCAAATATTATTCGGAAAACTTGTTTATTCAATAACTGGCGAATACAGTTAAAATCTGTTAATTAGTTAAGAGAAAGCACAACTTGAGGACTTTTGCGTCAATAAGCGCTTATTAATATGGAAGTTTGTGAAACTCCATTCCCTGTGCAGATGATGTCTCATGTGTTACCTTTACCTATTTTGTATTTCGAAGAAAAATATTTTTAATCGAAAAGTGAAGAGAGAAAAGAGTCTCTTTACCTTATAATTATAAGAGGTGTGAGAATAATTTGAATATCATTAGTACATTAATTATATAGATTAATTGTCTTTATAAATAAACCTATTTGCATGAAAATTAAAATGTTAAATTGTGCTTGAGTAACAAATATATCATATAATATCAAAAGCGGCAGTGTCCACCCAGCTTTGAGGACTGCCTTTGATATTATATGACTCAAATAGTCTAAGCTATTGGTATAAACAAGTATCTTTCATGTTACAAACTAAAAGATGCGAAAAACGTAATCGAGATAAAATTATAGTTGATCGTAACGAGTAAATAAGACGTAATCGAGTTGCAATTGAAAACAGTATTTTTTGTGGAATAATAATCTCTTTATGGTCACCATATTTGGATATTGACTTGAAGATATCGTATGTAGGGAGACCATGATGAAGTGACAATTCAGGAGAAAATATTCAATGTAACGAGAATCTTTACAGGTATCGCCCCATAAAACAAATTAATTATAATACAATTAATAAAATAGATACTATACTTAAAAACTATCCTTCTGCACACTTTGTGTATTTTCTTTCGTAGTGTGCAATCTTCTTATATACTATGTGTGATACAAAACTGAAAAAAAAATACTGAGTTTCTGACTTTATTACTTTCCCTACTAAATGTAAAAGCTGCTGCTTAACCCTTGCATGCGAAGATAAAATTAAAGTTATTTACCCATTCATAATAAACATTGTTTTAGCATTTTTTAACCTAGTGATATTTTTTAGTTAAGTATTTATTTAAGTGCTCTAACACTTTGTACATACTAAACACTTACTCCAAACACTTTACTTATAACTCACGTTCCATTCAAGATATGAACTGTTATTACTGAGACTGTATTTTAGAAAAGTATGTTTCCACAAAATTTCGTTATTCTCGGAGCAATAAAATTGAAATTCAACCGTGTTTCTGTGAATGCAAATGGTCATAACGTTTTATTTCGTCGGCGTCATACACTTTGCATTTAGATCATACACAAACAGTAGCTTTATACGTTGTCACCCACGTCGACTACGTGTCGTAAGAAAGCCAATATTGCCTGACCAAGGAATCTATACGCGAACTACAGGGATAAAGCTCACGATAAAACAGTTAAATCAACAAACTTTATGGTATGAGACCATAAAACATGTGTGAAAACTGAATCTCAATACATAAGTTGTAAGCATTTCGGTGTGGAAGTGTTGCAATGTTGTTTGAACGCAATATGGACTTAAACAACAATATCATGGAAACGACAAGGTGACGATGCGAGAGATAATGTTTAATTTTCTAATAAATCTACATACAAACTTTCAACTCTATCTGACGTCTAGTCAGATAGAGTAACACATAGAGATTGCATAACACTCGCAGTAGGCGAAGCTGGTCTGACAATAAAATCGAGACATGTAGGGAAATTGGAAACTCGGAGACAAATATTAATTTTCTCTGTCTGCTATTTGGATAGATCTTTTTAAAGTGAAAATACAAATTTTACACTTTTTTTTTCTTTCTATGCAGCATGATTTTATGGGGAAAACATGTAGGGAATTTGGAAACTCAAGAGATAAATATTAATTTTCTCTGTCTGCTATTTGGATAGATATTTTTAAAGTGAAAATACAAATTTTACACTTTTTTTTTCTTTCTATTCAGTATGTCTTTATTTGTAAGGACGATTAGTTAAGTAGGCAGTGTCGTCACTCTTCCAATCGAAATGATGAATATCCAAGACTGTCCTACATACCTACGCTTTGTTACCTACCTTTCTTTTCTTCTCTTTCTATATTTCAGTTTTTACTTCAGTTATGTTCCCAGATTCTTGAAACACGATTAATTTGACATCGCAATCATATCAGTTGACACGAGTTATGTCTCTAGCCAATGTCTATTAATTAGTTATATTCAGGCGAATATATCTGTATCGTGTAGTTACTTCTGAGGTTTAAAGCTCGTACGGTGAAGGACAACATCGTGATGAAACCCGCACACCACAAGGTGTGTGAACCCCCTATAATGGCGATGGGCTTACCCCCTGTCACGTTGGGTTAAGTACGTCTGGTGAACGGTGGGCATTTACTTAACACGTACCTCTGCCTACCCCGCTTTGGGATTATTAAAAGGCGTGAAGTGGTGTGCGGATTTTACCACGATGTTGTCCTTTTCGATACGAGCGTTGCGTTGCGTACGTCGGCTCTGAAAAACATTTGGTAGGCCATTGGTACACGTCCAGTAGCAGGACTCGAACCCGCGACCTCCCGGTTGCAAGTCATTCAAGTATCCGACCAACTGAATCACAGACGCTTCTTCTCTAATATCTTTTCCACCATCAACGCTCTCAGCAGTAGGTACATAATGACTTCTAAACTTAGTTCAGAAGCAGACAGACACCCACCATCATAATAATTAGTCGCATCACTGACAAAACAGCTGCATCAAACTTGTCACTGTTAGTTTCTGTGTCAACATGCGAAGTGTTTGCCGGAATGACAGGCGGTCGTGTTCGGCGCATGTTATCAAATATTTAGCCACTTCTGTGATTCAAGCGTCTCATTACAATGATGGCACACGTTTCTATTTAATATTTACTTGTCTTGCTGGAAACGTCTGGCATATGAGTAAATAGGCAATGTTTGTGAAGACAATAAGAAATTACTGTCTATTTGTTTTTTAGTGTCTTCGACACAATGTTACAGCAGGTACCGTTGTTCCAACTAGCTGTAGTTAATACACCTAAGTTATTTGATAAGGTATAATCTACAGAGGAAATAATTTAAGTCATTATTAGGTAAAACAATTTTTTTCACAATTCCCTTGATACAACAACAAGGTACTCAATTAGCTTTAGAAAAAATATACAAATACCGACCAAAGTGATGTTTTACTACCCCAACGTGGATATTAATATTTTTATGAGATCTAGTCGACGAGAAGACATTATCATATACATATTAATTTGAATAATAATAATATAATCCACGAAAGTGTACATGTTCCTGCGCTTTCATCATCATCAGCCACATAACGTTCACTGCTGGACGAGGTCCTCCCCCAATGAGATCCGTCATTTGGGGTGAAATGCCTGTAATCGCCACGCTTGGCAGGCGGGTTGGCGATCGCAGTGGTGTTGTGGTTAACTCACAGAGAGCGCTGCTGCCCGTCCTCTGGAGAGCTCCCTCGGTCGTCTCTTACGACCCCCATGACGGGAAAAGTTGGGCTGGGGTGGTGACACTTGTATTCTATTCGCCGTCACCACACGGCTAAAGTAAAAAAACATCGTATGGGTATAAACAAATCTACAGACAAATCGTTGTTGACTCTAGCAGCATATAATTAAAGTGTATTCGCTTGTAGTAAATTTTTTGACTTAGATTTTATAGTTATAAATAGGTGTGTTACAATTATTTAGTAAGTCTCCAGAGAGGATAGTACTACAAAGTAACAGGTTGTCATGTAAATTCGAAAAGCTAATAAACTGTACATTAGCGTCACCCATGATGAGATGTTCATGAAACCCATCACTGCCTTGTTCTTTATGGGATGACAGACGTGAATCATAAGTATAGTTAGTTATGTTACCAAACAATAAAATCCCTGAAAAGACAAGATTAGAATGGAATGGAAATGGATTAGAGACGGAATAACTTAACGAACTGTAACATCTTAGTGAAGAAAAACAAAACGATCCAGATAATTTTAAAGGGAACACTACCCGACCCGTGTTCCCGGTAATCTCCGTCAATCAAACTGAGATTGGAATCTCCAAATTCTGCCAGGCTCGAACATTCGATCGTTGAAAAACAAAACAACCAATGTAACTTGAAACATTGTACAGAAAAATCAGCTATAAGACGTCCAACGAAAAGTGTAAATTGCTTGTGCTTGTACACTGAATTTGTCCAGGAAAGTAATTCGAAGAAAGCTACGGTTGCGGGAGACGAGGC
The DNA here is from genome assembly GCA_012932125.1 of Conopomorpha cramerella. Lineage (NCBI taxonomy): Eukaryota > Metazoa > Arthropoda > Insecta > Lepidoptera > Gracillariidae > Conopomorpha > Conopomorpha cramerella. Next base: position 22,842 of record SJJU01005574.1, on the reverse strand, counting down.
AAAATCTGTCGCGAACAAGTCTTTACAGTAGACGCTTGTCGACAGACAGTATCTTTGGAAACTAAGGAAGATGAAAGCTACGGCTTCATAGTAGTCAAGGTAAAAAAAACCAAAGGCAAATATTGACGATATTAACTCAACATGAATTTTATCATTTTACAACGATCAACTCTACATTATACAACGTGATAGTTTCGCCACATGAAATATTTTTCCCATGTCTTAAGAATCATTAGATGAACACATTTTTTAAATAAAAACAGTGGCGATTTTTATTTAAAAAATGTTTGGCCTGAAATTTTCGATGAATTGTTAGTAAATAATCAACATTAAATTGACTTTATATAAATCTTTTAAAGACAAAAAGAACCTAGCCGAAGAATACTAGCCGCCCGCCCATACATTTATTTAGTTATCCTCGATTTATTGGGTTTGTCATCATGGGACTACCTTGGAAACATCTTTAACAAAAAAAAACTGAAAAAGATTGTATTTATATTATTCCCTTTACCAAATATTTACAATAAAAGTAGCTAGGTACTCTTTCAGTCCATGTCTCCTGTTTGACAACTTAGAACAAATTCTGTTATTTGGACAAATACAGTAAGAAATACAAATACTGTCATCGCATGTTATCTATATACACACATCAAAATTGTCTAGGTATCAAGAACATTTTTAGCTCTAAAAAAATCTAATTTATTTAAATCAAATCTAATCTTCTGGATTGGTCTCCTACCTAATTCCCGATGCCTGTATCAATGACTTAATTATGAATGAATTCAGTTTTTGTGAAATATCCCCAGACACTTTTGATGTGTGTATACCTAACTATAAAAATCAATGCCACTTTTAGTTGTAATGTTATAACTCCGGAACGGGTGTACCGATTTTGCTAATTCTTCCTTTGTTACGCTTATTAATGACAACAGAAGTTCTTATGAAAGAAAAAAATAACATCCACTGCTGGGCACAGGCCACCCTGGAGGTTATACTAATTTTATATTCATATTAATATTTAAGACAGGACAACGTCTGTCAAGTCCACTAGTAATATAATAATATAATAAACTCAATAATATTCCTGCAAAGGGCTGAAGAATAATATCCCGCGAGTATGCCACGAAATTGTACAGCTCAACTTGTCCTGTTTACCTGGCTCTCCCATATAATACGCGGTGACACAGCGGAGGCTGACATGGCGCAAAATTAGTATTGTGTTTGCTGTTAATACCGAACGTGCAGTGGGTGGAAAGCCTATTATTTCGGTGGCTCTGTATGATGTATCACTTTGCTCATTCTGTGACAACGTTGGGTGCTGTAATTGTAAATGCGGGCATATTATTAGTATCTAAAGAATATTGTATGTACAGTTTATCAGTGGCGTGCACATCATATAGACAAAAATACACTGCCTACCTTAGTATTTTGGCTACCCGACCTAATAATAGGTAGAGTTATTGCTAGATCTTTTTTTGTTGTACTCAGGACACAGGCTAACGAAGGTCCTGTGGTTTGTGGTTGAGTAGATAGGTAGGAACCTATATTTTGTAAAGACAAGTTACTTATACATAAGTGTGAATCCTTGGGGATTACTACCTACCTTGTCTTAAAAGCCAGTGCACGCCACTGCAGTTTATAAACTTTTACAATCAACTTGTAAATTTGTAATTCTAAAATCTCTTACATTATTAGTTAGTCATCAGAGAAGGCTATACACAATAAGCCGTCAAAGTGAATGAAGTGTATTTTCGTAATATTAGGATATTATTATGATTGATTATTAGGATTTGTAGGTTGTATCGTAAGGATTAACTTGAGCGAAATAGTTAGCAAATTTTTAATTTTGTTTCATAAGACGTCAATCAATTATTTCCATATTACACGTCTCCATGCAAATATTAATCCAGGCAATTATTGTTGGGTACAATGAGCTTGGTGCAATGCTTGATGTCGAACAGTGTGCATTTACTTAGCAAGTGCCTCTGCCTACATTAGCTGTTGGGCGTGAATTGTGTTATTATCATTGCTTATCCGACAATTTTAAACATTAACCTGAATGTCTCGGTCAATCAACCCTTGTCTGATCATACGCAAAGCAAAAAATCTCAAGTGTAAAAATCTGCATCGTAAATCATGAAAAATGTGCTAAATACTTATCATTTAAACAGGCTCATTTTGACAGCTGTCAGACTAAACACTAGTCGAGTACGAATATTGCCTTCAGGCTGTACCACTCGGCCGCCCCACAGCGCATTTCCGCTTCCCAATTATCCCGATGCTCTGGCGCCGGCACCCACCCGATGCGCCTACGCACGTCTCACTGACGAAGATGCATTTGCAACCTTTGAAACGGCCGTTTGAGTTAGGTCTGAACTGAGTTTTTGTGTGACCTGATACAGGAAGAAAAACTATAGGTACTCCCAATGACGGCTTACATGTCGCACTGACGGAAGTGCATTTTGCAACCTTTACTTTACTGCCGATGTTTTGCTTGAGTCCGAACTTTTTTGATGAGAAGAAAAGCTGTCCCCAATGATACTCGATGGTACTTAAAACAATTTAGGTTCATACTAATTATGATTTCTAATTAAGAATATTAAATAGATTGGGTTAAGTTTAAACATTTTACATATTTGAACAACCTCACTAATTATACAGATAGATATCATCATCATCATCATCATCACAGACACAAACATAGGCCTCTCCAGATATAGATAGTATTAAATATATGTTCTTAGATTTATTTATTTATTTTCAAACCTTACACTAACATTACTGTAGATTGAGCGAGATGCAAACATTTGATCAGCTTCTTGAATAATAGTTCTCTATTAATATTGTTAGAATTTAAATACTTACTGACTTAGCAAAATAAAATTAAAATCGTGATTTAATTCATTTATTTTTTATAATGGTTACGATGGGCACTCGATCCTAACATAAATCTGTAAGAAACATCCAACCAATCTTCATAAAATGCCCTGTCTATAAGTTGTTTGGAAATAAAACTAAAGCGATATTGTCATTGGAGAAACTTTATTTTTTCTGTACCTTTTATATAGGATTAAGTACCCATCTGCTTCGCGACAGTCGGACTGTGGAACTTTTAACGACCTCTCGCAGTTATTCCGGTCTTGTTTAGTTTATTTGAACCGAGGTTTACGTACAACTTGGATGACCCTTTTCTCTTCATATCTTACGTTATAACAAGGTCCAAGGTAATATTCCTGTGTGAAGCTCAAGTGTTATTGCTCTCAAAAACTTCTAGCTTTTGTTTTAATTTTCTTTCACTCGCAGTTGTTGGTGAAATTTTAACGACACACACGTGGCTCCACCTTGTGGAAATTAGAGCAATACATTACGCTCTTTATTAGGTATAATATTATTTTCAGGAAATATTTTGAAACTCTTGCCGTGTGGGAGTTCACTGTTGGTATTTTTTTATAAATTAATATATCTAACAGGTTTATATGTCATTCGGTAATAAAGCGCTTGACACACGACACCGCCTACCGCCGCGGTAGACGGGCGGTGCACGTGTGTTCTAGGCATTATGAAATCCGCTTCATAGCTTACCGCAGCGGTGCGCGGTACTGTATGTTCATCGCCTTACGAATATAACTGTTTCGTTGTGGAATAATTTGATACATATAAAATGACTTGATTGGTTCAGACACCGTCGTGCACAGAAAATTAAATAATTTTCATCGCACTCAAAATAATTTACTACAAAACAAAAGTTGCTACTTCACACCAAGCTATTTAACAATGCCCCAGAAAAAGAATCGCTCAAAGGCGTCTAAAACCTTTTAAAATTACTTCTATTAAAATCTCTGCACACACAAACAAATAGTATGAGAGCAAATCGTTCTCCACGACTGCCAATTACGTAAACAAAGCAAGAAAACCAAAACCTCGTTACCAATAATCCCGAGAATATTTCGCACCTTCATAAAAGGAACACTGATAAAATAACTGAAATTAGCACTTGAATTTGCACTGAAAACACTAATTATATCTGTCTAAAGGGCATTATTTATAACTTAACTGGCTTTGAGCGCAGGCTGTTATTACGTACTGGGCCTTCAGAATGCAAGGTAATTACCAAGATTTATAGACGCGGCTTATCGTGAGAACTTAAAGCTGGACTTTAACAGAACAAAGTCAGCTCCTTTACTATGAAAAGTTCGTAGTCACACAAGCAGCCTTCTGCACTTTGTTTATTAGTTCACGCCTCAACAATAAATATGAAAAGGCGCCAGTGAAGTGGAATCACAACTGAATATCCTCATTCGCAGGTACAGCATCAAATGAATTTGTTTCACTCTGACTGTAGCTGTTAAACAAAGACGGAATGATGTCCTATTTGGACTGTTCGTTGAGGAAGACGTTGGACATGTTTATGATACTTATTTGATTCAGTTATTAAAAGGCAGGTGTGGGGATAAGTGCTTATAAAATTTGAGCATATCGTAAATTTTATGTGTGTGACGAAAATAGATAAAAAATTTAACCCTGGTGCTTAAGCCAACTTCACTCTGGTAGTTGCTTCGCTCTGGCATAGTAGAGACAAACGATGTGCATTGCTGATTTCGTTACTATCATTTCATTGTCGTCCTTAGTAAAACAGCGATGTAGATGGTTTTCCGCTACCATGTCAGAGCGATGCAAGTATGAGAGTATAGCAAGCAGACTTGCCCTTCGTGTTTGTACGATTTTGATTCCATAGTATTTAATGGTACCGCTGGATCGTAATAACTGACTGGCACAGTTAAATAAACAATAATAAAATCGTGGTAGTGAGCGGTAATTACGATAAACACAATTGTTAAGAAGTAAAAGTCCAACGCTCTTTTGGATTTTGAGAAACTTTGGTATTCTGAAAGGGTATTTTCTAAAAAAAACCCTGGTAAATTGACTAGAATGTGACCACGATATAAACAGCCTGAAAGATCCGCTTTCCATATTACATGCGTTAATAATACCTCAGAATTTTTATATATTGGATTCCCAATTATCCAGTTATATACTTTTCTATTTGTTTTTCTGTTTCAAAAAAGACCGTAATGGTTTAATTAGGCATGTACCGTATGTTTCAATATAAATAACCGGTTTTATACAAAAATATGATTTGAATTTAGAGTCTTCTTGAACTCACTGGCTAGACACCAATAAATCTTGAATAATGTAAACAATGTATAAACATTTTTTCTCCAAAAAGAAATCCATTAAAACAAACAACACACGAACAACATTATTCCGTCAAAATTTAAATAAATACGTAACGGTTGTTCCGAGAGTACATCTACATACATAGACAACTTTTCCGTAACAGAATTAATTCTTACTTGAACTTTTTCGAGAATATATTTACTTCAAAGCGAGCTCTGCCTTAAAAAAATCTGTAAATCTTTGGGACAAATTCATCAGTACAGTTTAAAGTTGTTTGAGTTAATATTACCAAAACGCTTCTCTTTGGTATCGATCACTTGAAAAGTAGTTTTACCTTACCCACGCCTTACTTCGAATGCAGTATCCGAAATGTTTTGTGAACGTATTCAAAAATATTCAGTAGCAGTTAAGGTGTGTGCCCATTACAACTTGCAATACCTGCGTAAGATCGTTTAAAGTGTCATAGATTGGATGCGTGGATTACTACACTACTGCATAAAGACAATATATGTATACTTTTTAAAATTTGGAATGATCTAAACATAATAATCCATAGTAGATTATTGCATTAAATACGAAACTTTAATACAGAAACTGGTTAACGCGAATGGTACGTAGGTTAGATATAACTCTATAAAGTGAGTATAATAATGAGCGAGCAAAGCACAACTGTAATGCGCTTTTGGGGAGGCGTACGTCCAGCAGTGGACTTCGGTGGGCTGACACGATGATGATATGACAATATTTATGTAGGCACGCATGTTTAATACAACTTTATTGTGCTGCACTTTGCGAGTTGAAAAGTGCCGATTTAAAAAAAACATTTTTATCAATGTTGGAGACGAACGCATTTATCGGTTCGCCAAATCACGACAGCAGCGGGCTGCATGTGACAACACAGCGGCGCAGGCGGGGGCATCTCGGTACCAGTGGCGTGCACACCTTATAGGCAAAAATTCCCTACCTTAGTTTTTTGGCTACCCGACCTAATAATACAGTTACCTATTGCTAGAATTTTTTTTGTTATACTCGCGACATAGGCTAACGAAGTCCCGTGTTATGTGGGTGAGGAGATATTTCGTAAAGACAAGTTAACTATACATAGGTGTCAACCCTTGGGGATTACTGCCTACCTTGTCGTAAAGGCGCACGCCACTGCTCGGTAATCCACGTCGCCGCGGTCGCCACTGCTCTTCTACCAACTGACAGTACCACTCGCATTACATTTTATTTCTGCCAATCCTCATCCGAATTGTTCATTTTTTAAAACAATAACATTACAAAGAGTCCACTTCTTTTCTTTATTCACCCACTGAGCTATAAGACATTTTTTTCAAAAATAAGCATCTTTTCTCACGAATATCACGAAGAGCTCAATTTTAAAACAGTTTAAGCCGTTGTTTACAGTAAAATGTAGTGAACAGTCACCTTTACCGAGACAACGTTATCTCCATACGATGGTAATTGCATCATCCTTGTGTTGTGAGTAACGCACACGAAACAATTGAATATTTATTCGAATTGAGCTTCTGACTCACTAACATAAACCCATACATCAGTAAAGTGTCGTTTTTGTGCAACGCGTGTGAGTTTAATAAATATTCTTTGAACCTGTTTAAATTTGGAAGCTATAAAGTGTATTATTTTTTACGTAGTACGTTACAGTTTGAATGAGTTAACTTAAAATTGGTAATATTTGGAAAAACAAATACATACATACATACACTTCACGCCTGTCTCCCAGAGGGGTAGGCAGAGACAACAGATCTCCATTTGTCACGATCCTGACATACCCCTTTCGCTTCATCTACATTCATACATCTTTTCATACATGACCTCCGGTTTCGAGTACATTTCACGCCACCTTCGGCCAGGACATCACCAATCTGGTCTGTATATGTCCTTCTGGGGCGACCTCTACTCACCCGCCCATTACATCACCCATATAAATCTCTTTCGTCAATCGACTTTCATCCATTCTCTCCATATGCCCAAACCACCGAAGCATGCCCTTTTCAATCTTGGTCACTACATCTTCCTTCAACCCGCAACTTTCTCTTATCACACTATTCCTTATCCTGTCATTCAATGTCACGCCTTTCATGCTCCGCAATGACCGCATTTTTACGGCATTGACTTTACTTTTATGCTTCTTCTGCCATACCCAACTTTCACTCCCGTACATTACGGTAGGTGCCAGTACAGCGTCATGGACAGCCAATCTTGCCTTTTTCGACATGAATTGGCTCTCCATAACACTGCGAAGGGCAACGTTAACCTTATTACCCGCACTCACTCTTCTTTCAATATCTTTGTCAAACTTTCCATCACTTGTAAATAGAGATCCCAAATGAGGTACAAACTCATCCACTTATTCAACTTTCTCACCGTCAATCATGCACTCACAAACTGTCCTTTCATTATTTTCGACTACCATTACTTTGGTCTTACTAGCATTCACTTTCATTCCTTTCCTTTTCAATGAAAAACAAATGTAAGAAATTAAAAAAAAGAAAGTAAATACCCATTTCTCGTATTTTAATACCAAAGCGGGGTAAACAGAGGCACTTGCTAAGCAAATTCCCACGGTTCATCTCAATGTGCTGAGGGGACAGACTATGACCTAACCTAACACACACTTTGTGATATTGTGCGGATTTCATCACGATGTTGTCCTTCACTGTATGAGAATTGATGACACTGCAAAGGCTCTAAAAAACCTTTAGTACGCACCTAGTACAGCGGCCGGTTTCGCACCAACAACCTTCCGATTGCAGATCTATATCCATGACCATTAAGCCACAGGCGATCTTCACCACTACTGGCATCATTTTCAATTTACTTATAAAAAATACACTTCACGCCTTTTAATCCCAACGCGGAGTAGGCAGAGGCACTCTAAGCAAATACCCACGATTCACCAAGCGTATTCAACCCAACGTGACAGGGGGTGAGCCCATCGCCGTTCTAGGGTTCACACACCTTGTGCGGTGCGGGGCTTCATCACGATGTTGTCATTCACCGTACAAGCGTTGTGTTACGTATATAGGCTCTGAAAGAGTCCCATTGGTACACGTCCAGTAGCCGGACTCGAACCCGCGAACTCCGACCAACTGGACCACAGACGCTCTTTGCTTAAGTTTCTAATGAACTAACCTGAGTTTGGTTTTTAATATTTTATTGTACATTTACCTATAGTTTTTTGTAGGATTCGTTTATTGCAATGTCATACAAGTGCCATAGCGAATTAGGGCTAATTTTCTAAGCGGTACGTACCATTATTGGACTGACCGCATAATACGCCCCTGGGTAGAATGTAGGTATGGATATAAATCATAAATTTTCAAATTAATTCCACGAGCAGGTGATCACACGTACGCCGACGACAAAAGAAGAAGAATTAATTTCACCTCTTGAAAAGATTTAATATTCGCCGAGCGGGATTCCAGTCCGGCCGGGGGAAAAAAAGGATAAAAAAGAAATAAAAGGGGATTGTGTAAAGGAAACTTCTCCCGGAATACCCTGGTAGATACACTTTAATCCCGGTTCATCCGGATTTGCAACTCGCGCTGGTTACGATCTTTTTTTATGAAAAATAAAAGTTTTTAGTGGAAGCCGCACCGAGTCTGAATCAATTTCAGCTTTTCGAATTACCGCGCCTCGTTGTCGACGGTGATGGTGAGGTTTTTAAAGCAAACTTAGTATTTGCTTTGTCAATATCTTCTCGTAAAATCCATACACACTTATTGGGTGAATGGGAAATACCCTTAAGCCCTAGTCTGTTTTTGATTTCAGACTGTTTCAGCTGAACTATTTTGTATGAGAAGATCGATTTTGTTTTACCCAGCGTCTGCTGAAATGGTCAGTACTACGGTTTACAGAAAGAAGCAAGATAGTTAGACTGTTAGTCTTGGCGACCGGTTGCGGCCAGGAGTCACGGTGACTCTAGGATAACGGTCGCGGATTCGGTTCCCACCTTCAACATAATGTCATAGAGATAGGCTGAGATCGGTTTATCTAGTTTCTAGCTCTACAGTCGCATGTAGTCAATCACTGGGGCACCACTTAGACGGCTGTTTTTTCTTCTACATATGAGAGCAGTCAATGACAGCAATTAACCGTTCTCTATAATTTGATAGTTAGTAAAATAGCATTTGATTTTAGTCTAAAGACAAGAAAACTGTAGCACTAATGGATATTATAGAGATTATTTTTAATATATCAAGATATTCCACGGGAATGGACTCCGCTCCCGCTTGTACATCCTGTTACCCATCCATCCTGTAAGAGGTTGAGATGATATGATTAACAACGGGGCAGCCATGTCCATGGAAGCCGAATATGATAGGTAATAATAATAAATATTTTACAACAACACACACTTTCCCTTCGTCTCATGTTAAGTAGCTAAAGCACTTGTGTTATGGAAATCAGACAACGAAACATACTTACTGAAATACATTTTTTTTTCTAAAACATACTTATATTAATAAAACACCCAGAAACATCCAACAAGTACTTAAAAGCTGATGACCTATTACGGTGAGGAGCTTTTACGTACTGTACCTGTCAGCAGAGGGAATGGAACCCACGACGCTACGGAATAGAGGGGACACATGCTGACCATTACACCAACATCCCGTCAGGTACTGAACTTATAGAAACAGACTTGTCTGTACAAGAAACTAAACCCTCCTCCCTTCTCCGGTTTTATGACGATCGTTGTAAGTTAAAGTTTTATATTACCATTTTTAATTTTTCACTTAGTAGTTAATAGTTTCGAGGCAATAAAAAATCAACTCTCAAAATAAGATTAAAATTTTACGACAGCAAACTTTCCAAATACTTCAGAGAAGGTTCTCCTTCTGTGTTTTATACGCGGAAAGAGCTGCCGTACATTGTTACAATTTGTAGCAATAACGTCTAGGAGAGGATTTTCTACAGAATAGTCGTCGACGTCTTCACTGTTAGTTTGAGATTGTAGTAGCGTCGCTATTGTTCTTGCCAGCTCTGTTTCCTGTGGATTTGTCTCAGTTACACCAACTTGATTAGGAGTCGCCATTTTGCTTTGAATTGTTGTTGCATGAGTAGTGATAATGTTACAATGTGGAGGATGAAGAAATCCAGTCCACTCGTGACCACGACGCATGCAAGTGCGCCGAAACGTCGAGTAAACTAACAAAGGTAAGCTCGAGCTCGTCTTTGATTATATTCGCGCCTATATACCCGGTGAACAATATTGAGTGATAATTGACAAAGTCTGTGCGCGTAAAAAAATAAGAAATCATTGATGAAATTGTTACCAGTAGAGTGATAGGGATGACTATACAGATCGATTCAAATATCATCTTGAAGATATCCGTGGTTTTTGAAAGAACAAAAAATAGAAGTGGCCAAGGAGCCGTTAGCCTTTGACCGCTTGTTGGTAGGGGTGGGTCTCACCCATTGCACTGATTATACTGAGACTGCAAGTTTTTTCAATTCCATTTCACTATAATCATTGACGCCTAGTTATGTATGTGAAAAATAATGAAAATAGCGCACGGCGGGTGTAGTGATTTTAAATCCTAATGGTAATGATAAATGTAGTATCAGTATTACCATAAATTTTCAGTAGTTATAGTAAGACCGTTGGTGGGCACAGTGCAACAAGGATATTTTGGCGCGTGTGTTTGGTACCCGATTTATGCCAATGAAGGCTTTTTTGATGTTCATACCTCTTAGTGAAAAACTAAGCACCTACAATAAACCATAAAAGGGAGCAATTCTGAAATGGCGATAAATGACATTGAATATTCATGATTTTTGATAGTATTGTATTTTATTTTGTATGCTTGTTTCATTGTATGTGATATGATCTTGGTCGAAATAAATAAATATTATTATTATTATGAAAAAAGATCCTTGTCGTGTTATAAGACAGGGTCTTATTTCATTGATTATAAACTACGTTCAGGCTTGATAGAGGTAATGGTCCAGGCGTGGATACGACTCCCGCGAAAATTTTGACTCGGTGTACGTCTTTAAAATTTGTGCAAGCAGAATTTAAGACATCAGGTGTCTACAGAAAGACACTGATTAACTTTCCAATTTCAATAACAAAGATTTTTCACGCGTTGTAATATTCCTACCTGACTACTAATGTATTAAGGTAAGGGCGTAAATCGATAAACAAAATTTGATAGGTACTTACTGTTTATGAGGAAATGTTTGAAAAGAACTATTAGATTAATGAATTAAGGCAACCCTCGGAATCGATAACATCAATAAACATTTTTGACGATAAAAAAAACTGTGATCAAATTTGAGTTATTATAGTTTGTTATTACGCTCCCTAACCCTTTAATAGTCGGAGAATTCATTTTTCGGTACATTGGTTTTGGAATGAGGTAGATAGAGTTCAAAATCACCTGTATCCGGTTATGTGTGGAGTCATACCCACTATATTTAATGCATAACGTCGCGCCGATAATTTATGAAGTATTTTGGACAGAACATTTGAAGACATGATTGTCTTCTAGGTTGCTTTTAACTTTACAAATGCTCTAGTAGGTCGTTTTTACCTTCCAGAACGTCTTATTTATAGACTCGATGATCCTTAGTAAAGTGGATATTTAGATATTCTTTCAGGTTCTATCGTCCAAGTCTAAGGTTTAGATATTGTCAGTTCAAGACCGAAACGAAGCCAATGAGATGGGGGAGCCTTCCAGTGGCATATTTCCCAAATCATATACGTCCCGTGCACACGTGGCGGCGCACCGTCGACGGCGAGCTGAGAGCGCGAGGGCTGAGCTGATGCGATGCCAGAGCAGTCGCAGAGGACAGGACGGCGTGGCGCCATCTTGTAAAGTCCCTTTGTACCACTGGGGTACCATAGGACTTAAGTATATACGTTACTTCTGGCCTCATAAGGGAGTTGCGATAAACTGTAACGGTTATAATATGATTAACTACCTGTAGTACCTGTACCTATCGGTATCCTCAAAATAAGGGAACTTCTTTAAAAAAAATAATTAAATACTCTTACTTCTTTTTTGTTCCAGATCGCCAGCAGCAAGATGACCAATTCACGCACTATACAAATTCAATTTCATTCCACCCTAACGCCACAACAGGTTAAATTGTGAAATATGGATTAAGCATTGGTATAACTGGTCTTCGGTCAGTGTATTTTGATCCAGGATGCCGGGAGTGTTGTAGACAAAAGGCTGTATTGATTGGAACGCGTGTTCGCTATCGAAGCTCATTGTGCTGATGTGCCTTTTGTTTTGTCATCTTTGTCCGGTTTTGTATTGGAGGTGGCACGTTGCGAACAAGGGGGGATGAGGATTAATGGAAAGAGTACATATTAAACCTACACCACTATCTAGTTGTGTCGTGTTTAGTGGATAATGAAGTGACAGACTAGGCGTAAAGCGTTTGGCAATGTGGAGTGTTCTAAAAAAAATCAATCTGTCAAACTTAGTTTTTAACAAAAGAAATGCGCATACTTTTTTCTGTAATCGAACTTGCTCTTTTAGTGATTTTTTTTTAAATAAAACTCCTCATTATTTTCCTCTATAGAAGTTTTTGGTTCAATTCTCTGCTAATATCTATGTCTGTCTCTCTCGTTTAGCCTTTATACAAGTAGCTGTGTAATGAAATAAATAATTATATTTCACGCCTTTTATTCTCAAAGCGATGCAGAGGAAATCGCTGAGCGATTCACCAAGCCTATTAAACCCAACGCGATCGGAGGTTGCCCTATTGACGTTATAGAGTTAACATACCTTTTGGTATGCGGGTTTCAATACAATTTTGTCACCGTGTGAACATAGGTAGTCTCTGAAAAATCTATTGGTACACGCGTAGTACAGCCGGCTTTCAAACCCACAACCTTAGTAAAGTTTTTTGTATAGAATAGTCGACATTTTTTTTAATTGAAAATAGGAAAGCGATGAACCACCATTTTGCCTGCCTTCCTACCGTGCTCCGATCACGCCTACCATTAGGTGACTGATTCTCTATCTATTCCTTTTTTCTCGACCGACATGGATTAGTACTCGTAGCCCGGATTGTGCCGTAGGCAATTAAGGGACATGATGCTTTAACGATGAACTGAGATATTCTGAATGTTATCTATACGCATCAAGATCAAGAACATTTTTAGCTCTAAAAAAATCCAATTTATTGAAATCAAATCTAATCTCTGGATTGGTCTCCTACCTAATTCTCCATGCCTGTACTTATTACTTAATCACCACATTTTGAATAAATTATGAATTAATTCAGTTTTTGTAAAATATATTCTTGAATGCAATCTTCTAGGGATCAAGTAATGTACTTTTGATGTGTGTATATAGTTTAAGCATTTGTTTAAAAGTATATTGATTGTACATTTATCCATTTTTTAATAGGTATCCATAGTACATAGTACAGTGTCACAGTTTGGGGTCAGATGACTCTCCCTTGTTGTCTAGCTAAAAGTGTATTTATGTAATTGGGGTCATTATGACTGCTCTAACTTTTACAAGGCAGCCATATTTTGTTCTGGTCTAACTCTAGTTAATATAATGGCATGAAAGTTCGATAGCTATGTTTAGCCAGGATTATAAATGTAAAGTGTTTCTTATATAACCAAAAAAGTTCCCCCAATAACGGAAATTTTATGTATATCGATACAGCTAAACTTTTTATACCGTCTTATAAAATCTGAATAATATTCTCGGTTCCAGGTACCCGGCACCTGAGGTCGATATAACCGGGATATTATTTCTGATAGGTCAAGAAGTTCTGTAATAAATTTCGTTCGACCCGACTCCGCGGATTTAAACTTTGTTTGCCGCAAGGTAATCCACGGATGAAAGTCGATATTAAAACCGGGATTAAGTCTATTGAGGTAGACTGAATGTTGTGGAAACGTTTTTATTCCGGTCGCTTTTTGTTTTTTGCTCACAATTAGCGGAGCAAAATTACTTGGTCATTTATAAAACTTCAATAAATAATATATATTTTATTGCTGCATATATACATGGTGTAGCAAAACGAAAAATATTGGTGTTGCCGGTGCAGTATAATCTGGACGATCATCTAGCCGATCCCAAATCGAACTGAATACTCAAACTCGGAGTTGCCAATACACAGACATTACTTAAATCCAATTATGGAAAGGCCAACGATGATGATCTATGCGCCTTCACGTCACGGGTGAACAGATACATAATAGGCAGGCGTTCTTCATCGTAACCTTCACCGCTGCTTAACACCACGCAGGTTGGTGGTCAAAAGCTTGCGTATAAAAAAAGGAGTGAAATTAAAAAAGTTAACAACAAAGTCCTGTTGAGTTTTACGAACGACGACGAATCGATCAACGGCGAGTGAAATTGATGAGTCTAATAAATTATGTAGAGCCATACTTAATTTTCACTTCCGTAAAACACTTCACCGATACATTTCCCTAATAACTATCAATTTCGTCACGCCCGTCCGTTCCGTCTACTAGACGGCGGAAATTCAATTTACTTTATTAAGTAAATATCACTTGCCTATAGAAGGGAGAAAATCAAGGGAGATTTATTCAGCACTCACGATGCGACCTTGCGCGACACTTCCAAGAATCACATCGCAATGACAAACTGAGGCAATAAGGATTTTCCTCACGTAGACACGAAAGTAACTTACGGGCAAAAGTAACAAATGAGGCGCTCAGAAAAATCGTCCAGATATATTCTGCGACCAGTCATATTTTACTATACACATAACATAATCTTGCAGCCTTATGTTGTTCAGAAGTACTGTTATAACGGATGCCAGACAAACTTTGTGCAGTGGAAGAGTAATGCACGGTTTTTCAGGGCCACCGAGCGGCGCTGGCTGAAACTGAATGCAATCCCGTATGTGCGGGCTTAGATTAATGGATCACTGTGAACATTGCGATATGCTCTCAGCTTTTAGAGGTACTCTCGCCTAAGGCACTATTTGCACGGAATAAAATATATGTGAAATTTCCAGGCAACGAATTGAAAATGGGAATTTCAAAGTGAACGAATTCAGTTTGTTTCGAAGATTGGATTGCTTATGTGTTAGTTGAAGTTGATAAAGCTTGGAGCTTTTAGAGCTTTATGATGCTTTTTGAAAACGATGTAAAGTAATATAATCATGGTTTTAGGTGTTGAAAGTTATCAATCATGTTGATGCACGGCCTGCGTGGTGAACCGTGAGCATTTGCTTAACAAGTGCCTCTGACCACCCTTTAGGGTTAAAACTATAATGATTAATGCATGGAGTAAAATAAAGTCGCCTGCCACTGTTTATCCTCCCGCTTAGATCTTTAAATCTACGCAATGGATTTTTATGCGGTTTTCTTTATTAGATAGAGTGATTTTAGAGGAAGGTTTATAATAATATCTATTATAAATATATGCCTGCATTAAATAGCAGGGAACAAACATCCTTAAATTCTAAATGAAATTCCTATTTATAAATATTAGTACACAATATTAACAAAAACTTTGGCGGAACTTGAAATAGTGATTCCGACCATGCCAAAAAACTTTCCCTAAGGAACAATTTTTTTTTAAATATTGCACCTCTTCATACAAACATACTTATCAACACTATATTACCAGAACAAGACATTTTTTATAAATCTATTGTAACAGAAAAATGTACTAAAATAGTTACGTTAAGTTATGCCAAGCGATGTTTACCAGATATCCTCCGGAAACAAAATGCACACAAAGTTGTGAAGTGTTTACTCTAAGCTATATTTGCCGACACATGTGAACGAGGCCTTGCAGACGCTCCATCGGTCAGCTGGCGCCATTGCAACCAATACCACGAAGTCGACCTGTTTGCTTGTCAAACTACATGTCTAGTATGAAAGGAGGAACATTGCGCGGCACAGCAAACGTGATAAATCCTTCAAACCAGATATTTAAAACGAATCCGTCCAACTTTCTCGCGAGTCGAAGCAAAAATCGATACTAGCATACCTGCTATTAAATACGCTAAAACCTTTCCTTGTTTCGCACGAAATACTTTGCGAAATTTATAACCCCTAGCCGACTATTCTGTTCCAATCTCCCGCCACTTTATTTACACTGGAGACCATCTTATCAGGCCTAATCAATGGTGGCGTCCAATTCAATTTGACCTTTCTTCGCCCTGTAATATGATACCCGACGTACATCCGACTGTTGGTAAATAGAATGCGACTTTAAATTATCGGCTACTTGAAATAGACGACACCGAGGAAACTGTATATCAAGCCGGCATCAATGATAGGTTCTGTATTAATATACCCCGGGGATAAATCAATTTATATGTAACAGCGGGCGTAGGTAAGTAGCGGAACCGCGTTCCGCCCTGGGGACCTGCTGGGGACTTATAGCACCCTTGAGGATCGAATTACACTTCTGCTCAGTAAAATAAACACAGACTTTGGCGGTGGAGTTCATTTATTAGCCGGCGCATCTGAATTGCAGCTATTGAGCGAACAGGATGCGGCCTGGTTCGTTTTGTTCGAGTACGTAGGTTGGAATAGACGTCGCAAGGTAAATTTTGTAACGAATTGACAGTTGAAGTTTGTATAGGTGCGGTATCCAATAGGCTTTCTTGGTTTAATGCCGGCTAACTGATTTAACATAGGAATTTGCATAGCTCTGAGTACATTTCTATTTTAAGATTTTTTCAATATGTATACCCTGATATTCATAAAGTTAGTGCTAGTGACGGTCTCAAAAGTTGAGATTCTAAGTTGAGATTCGTCCACTAGTTAGTCAATGTCTTATTTTTTTATGAATACGACGGTTAATCTTTTGATGTCATCTAAAAGTGAAGGAAAACATTTAGCTAACGTAAAGTTTTCAGATTTCATGGAAGTGGCATGAAAGTAAAATTACAATGTTAAAGCAGATGGAGCGTTGATCGTATTAAACGACACTTTATGCCATTTAAAGGAACCAAGCATTGTTACACCCGGTGATTTTGACCTCTACTGCCCGGCGATAAAGTTTAAAAACACATTATCCAAAACCATACATTCAGTAACAATGGCTTAAATGATCTGATGCGAATTCGTGTGCAGATCACCGGAACAGAGAAAGACTGCTATCCAATTATTGTAACATGGACGTTTTGTTAATTGGTTCATGAATTCAAATTGTCAAATTTAAAAATTCAGTTGTTGAGAAACGAACAAAATGGTTATGTATGGTATGGTGTTATACATAAAAACTTAAATGCTAATCAATATAGATCAATCAGAAGTAGGTAGTAATAATTGTAGATAAGTTATTATATGCTATCGACCCTTCACTATTACGAAAGAATTTTAATTTAACTTGGGCTTTACGTTATACTATACGTTCTATACTACTATTAATTAATACAAATAGTAAAACAAACGCTTCGCTTCTTGTTATCTGTGCTTAGATTTTATAGATGTACGCAACGGATTGCTTGTAGTTTTTAGTCGATGGAGTGATTCAAGAAGAGGGTTAAAGTATACAACAAATGCATAATACAGTAGCGAAACACTGATAATTTTAGAGTTTTATTTATTGTCAGGACATTGTACTCCAGCGACGCCAGGGAGGAGGGGCGCATTTTGAATATTAAGAAAAACACTTTATATGAGCAATCAAATTCATAGCTTAAATCCATTCCGGAAAATGCAGATATGAACGAAATATTCGTTTTTCATTACTATGAAGGATTATATGAAACGTAAAGCCATGACATACTGACACAGAAAAGGAAGACATCAATTTAGAATACAGCAGAATCAGCATACATGGCGTGAGACGTCAGTTTGTGTTATCGTTAGGACTCGCATAGTTTGAAGTCACCTTTAGCTTAGATTTCAAATGTCAGTGGCGTGTATATACATCAGCGGCCGTTAGTATATGACGGGAGGAAAAGTTTTTAATATATTTTCATGAAAGCCATTTTTCGCGCGAAACCCTCAATGATTAATGGTTGGACCCTTCACCCGGGGTTTTCAGCTCAGCTAATTTCGAGGAAAAAGTTTTTCCACGAAATAAAATTTTTCCCTGTAATCAAGTCGACGCTTTTGGTCGGGCTCGCGTTTTTTCGCTCTTAAAATATTATGCTGCTTATACTCTAACTGGTGCGGCGCGAGCTCTTATTACGGTTTTTTGGTTTTAATTTCACTAATAACTTCGTCGTGTCATTTGTAATGACGACTTTTAATTTTTTTCTGCTTTCCCTGCAAAATCTCGGGAAACCATCGAATTTTTATATTTTTTGTAGAATGTCGAATTTATTTTATAGTTAGGTGAAATTTTGGCAACGCAGGGATATTTAATTAAGTAGATCCTTTTCCTAGATAACGTATATCACCAAAATTCACAATTTCAGAATCGAAAGAATGCTCTGATTTAAATCCACATTTTAAGTACTTCTCTCTTTTGTCTTGTCTCATTTCAAATACAAGTTTATTAGAATAGTTCCCGCCTTTATGAGAATACAATACAATTATTATTTTGACCTAGTTATAATGCAAACAGTTCACCAAACCACTCCTCATTCGCTTTAGCCATCCCTCATCATTTACAGAACAAACATCGGCCATTTGCTCACAAAACCACATCCTATCACAACACAAAGCACTTTGGCAAAACGTTGCGTGGGCTTATTAGTCATTGTATAAAGGTGTTTTAATTGAAATGTCATAATCACACCTTGAAAAATACTAAAATAAATTGATACCATACTATTTTGACACTTATGCCTTATATAAAAAAGAATTCTCCTCGTTTGCACTTAATTATCTAGGGTTCTTTTCAGTTATTACATGTTAGAATAAACTTTACAGGTTGTATTTTATAGTTCTGGGTGGTCGCACTTATACCGTATAGTCGTATTTCTGGAAACTATCCAGCACGGATCTACGTTTTTTAATGAAAAATATATTATTTTTGTTTCATTCATATTTAGCCTAAATTAAGATTACGAGGATAGGTTTTGTATGCTCCACAATTGAAATATGCCTCTGTCAGGAATGGGCCCCAAAGAAATAAACACCATTGCAGCCACAAGGAAAAAAAAATACCAGAAAATAACAATCATTGATTCAATACACCATGGCAGGGATCATAAATTTCCAACAACGCGATATGAATGGGAGGGTCGATTTATTTCGACTGAAACTGGAGTTTCTCTTTCCATGAAATTGGATTTTCATATTGAATGCAAAATAATGTCATTGTAATAATTCCGGGATTACAATTGTGCCGCTTTCACGGTATAAATGGCTACATAATGTCTTTTAAAGCTATTATCAGATTTACTATCATAAGCTGGCCTATGAAACTCATTCAGAATTATGGTAATTACAATTTTAATTCAGAAAAATATTTACACGAAAACACCTGTTCATTTGGTATACACTTTCGCATCAGCGATCACCTTTAAATCTTTCGCTTTACATTCGTCGATTTACGAAATATATTTTGGTAAGCTAGCGTGTTCCGCTTGCAAATGCGTGGAATGAAATTCCATTGCTATGGAAGCTGGGATCTAACCAACGTCAATTCTCGATTGTCACATCAGTTCCTGTTACATACCTATATTCACCTTTAATTTTAATTTTTTTCGTCTCACCTCTCATAAGTGTTTAACGTTATCATGAAAAAAGAATTTTACCTTGTCATCTGGCCCGAAGGTAACTGATAAAAGGCGTGCTTATCAAGCATCTATTCCTTTACAATCTGAGAGTTGATCCCTGTGTAATGAGTGCTGTCAGGCTATATTATTACTCACACCAAACCAGTGTATTGAGATATATTTCCTAATAGTACTTCATAACGTTTAAAGAGGTAAACATAGTCAAATTTGTTCAGCTATATGTAGACTAAATTGCAGTCCAGCTGCCGGAGTATGCTAATGTGGACTAAATTACGACCCAAGGCTACGAAAGCCATCTCATCGCTAACATTAGGCCAGGAAATCTTATCCAATACCAAACATTCTTGAGCTCCCATAGACAAGATATTGTAAGTAATGTAAGGGTCCAGTAACGAACGATTAAGGTGCACAAAGTGTCAGTGGATGAACGTAGTATTTCCAATTTCAATGACGATGAAATTTCGCTTAATAGGCTCGGAAAGGAAAAGAAATTTATTTTCACACGTCCGTCTCCCATATGCCGCTGCTGTCTAATTTGAATAAATCAGTTTAATGTTCACAAAAACCGTTATGTTTTTTTTTTTTTGCATAAATAGAAATTTTATGTTTCTCTGCATCTGGCAAATTGGCAAATGAGGACAACAGCCATTATCATAATTTAAAAAAAAGTAGGTACTTACAAAAGAAACGTACGATTTTAAGTGTCTTGATTCCTTAGAAGTCTTTTTTTGTCTCTGGTAATAATTAAGGAAATAATACTACTAATATTATAAATGCGAAAATTTGAATGGATGTACGGATGGATGGATGGATGTTTGTTCTTCTTTCACGCAGATTTTGATGAAACTTGGCAGCATTGTAGCTTATAAACTACAATAGCATATAGGCTATAAAGTATATTGGTAAAACAACGTTTGCCAGGTCAGCTTGTAAAGACATAATAATCAAGGGCGAGGTCCCGTGCTGGTTTTGTGTGTAAACACAATGCTACGGCATCATCAAGTCACTGTTAAATAGGTCTTAAAAATGTAGTTGTTATAAAAATCTTACAAATTCGTTCAATATTATGTGATTACTTGAATGTTTTACGCACGATTTTTTAAACATGAATAAGCCGTGTGGTGGCCGCGAATAGAATGTGTCACCACCACAACTTTTGCCGTCTTGGTGATAGTAATGGCGACTGAGGAACTCACCAGAAGCCGGGCAGCAGCGCTCTCTGTGAGTTAAACCACAACACCACTGCGATCGCCAACCCGCCTGCCAAGCGTGGAGAGCATTGGCATTTCACCCCAATTGATCACGGAAATCATTGGCACGGAGGCCCTCATCCAGTAGTAGATATCGTTTGACCACCAGGCTGATGCAAGCTGATCAAGAGTTTATGAATATATCACTAACTCAATTCACATTATCATAAGTAGGTTTAACCCAACATCATACCATCTCGATCGACATATACACATTACGATCGCGTAGATCCGTGAAAAAGAGACCACAACCTTATACTAGGCCTTCAGAAAACGAAAACGATGATGGCGTGAGGCAGACAAACGTTCGAGGAAGCCGTCAGACCTCCGCCGGAAATGGAGGCGATTCTTCAGCGAAACGCGACGCCGCCCGCCCGCCCTGGGTCTCCGATAGGGCACTACTCTCATTTATATACAGCGAAGATATTCGACAATTCATTATTGTTAAGCATGCGATAATATTTCACACACCATGTACTGACAGTGATTTCTGATTAGTCAGTTTGAATAAGTCAAATTGTAAAGATACGAGTATAACGACGGGCCCGTTGGTGTAATGGTCAGTATGTCTGCCTCTATTCCGTAGGTTCGTGGGTTCGATTTCCACCGCTGACAGGTACTTAGGTAACGAGCTTTTAAGTACTTGTTGGATGTGTCTGGGTGTTTAATTGATATATGTATGTATTAAAAAGAAAAAAAAATAAATTTAAATAAGTATATTTCGTTGTCTGCATTCCATAACACAAGTGCTTTAGCTAGTTAGCATGGGATGAAGGCAATGTGTGTATTGTTTAAAAAAAAAACACATTCATAAACTCGCGTCTAGAATCCCTTGTAAGAGGACAGATCCCATTGGGACGTAATACTCTAGTGTGTTTAAGCTCTACAGTTAGCAGTTAGGGTTGAAATAGACACATAATACTTGTAATAGTGTCGATGACAGGAGATCAGTGAATCAATAACCTCTTTCGAATCTAAACTTATATGCCTTACCAATTGCAACACCAGTGGCGTTGTAACTATTCCCGTTGGCATTTCCCCCCAAACGATCATGAAAATCATTTGGGGAGGCCCTCGTCCAGCAGTGGATACCATGCGGCAGATGATGATGATCAACTATTCCGAAGATATAGGTACTAGGTTAAATGTTCTTGTTAGTAATACGTTAAATGCATTACTGATACCTTTGTATAAGTGACAGCGTGTTTGTTGGTAAGTGGGTAAATATGTATGTTCTATTTATTTCCCCTGTTATTTCATTTCTTCATACAAACTATAACGCTCTCTATTTAGTAACGCGTCCCACAGGATAGGATGGGATAGGCGGCTGGTCCTGAACTACCTCAGTGGAACAGGTATGACTTGAAGAAAAAATGGAAGTAAGGATTATACTCAGCAGTGATTCGTCTAACCCCATGCTGAACTGGAATATAGATAGAATGCATCAGAACTAGAACATTCTTAACTTCTTATTAGAGAGCGTCTGTGGTCCAGTTGGTCGGAATACTTGACTTGTAACCGGGAGGACGCGGGTTCGAGTCCGGCTACTGGACGTGTACCAATGGGACTCTTTTTCAGAGCCTATGTACGCAACGCAACGCTCGTACGGTAAGGACAACATCGTGATGAAACCCGCACACCACAAGGTGTGTGAACCCTATAACGGCGTTGGGCTCACCCCCTGTCACGTTGGGTTAAATACGCTTGGTGAACCGTGGGCATTTGCTTATTAAGCAAGTGCCTCTGCCTACCCCGCTTTGGGATTTAAGGCGTGAAGTGTATT
>SJJU01005573.1:0-16265 GCA_012932125.1 Conopomorpha cramerella | reverse complement strand
TATGAATGTAGATGAAGCAAAGGGGTATGTCAGGATCGTGACAAATGGAGATCTGTAGTCTCTGCCTACCCCTCTGGGAGACAGGCGTGAAGTGTATGTATGTACAAATAATAAAAATCATTACTCTCTTTGGATTGGTATACATCACCGTTCAACTGTAATTAGACCATAAAACATGTATTGTTACCTATAACATAACACCATCCAATGCAACCTTGGCCTTCAAGCCTAGGGCTGATCTCCACGCAGCCTGAGAAACTAGTTCACGACTGGTTCCGAGCCATTGTTTATATTAACATTTTGTAATAAATGTTCTATAATGAAATAATTCCACTATGTACCATATGGTTTGTGCGTATTGGATTTTATTTTAGCTTACGAGATTAAGATAAAAGATATAAAGCTACATAATTTTGAAAAATTTTGAAAATTTCATAAAAGATTATGAAATTTTCTGTTTTTTATTTCTTTGCCTATCTTTTAAAAGGTCTTTAATAATAGTTTTTTTAATTAATATAGAATAGGTACCTAATGAACAAGTGTGCTGCATCGTAGACCATATTGCTGCTTAACATCAGGTAGGATGCTGGTCAAACGCTTGTTCATAGTGTTAAAAAAAATACAATGTATGACTGTTAAAATTATCCTTAATAGCTTCATATACATCAGTCGAATTGCTGAAGTACATCAACAGAACTATTTTCTCTCTTTTACTCGTATATCGCTATCCTGCTTGTGAAGCGACTGTCGGACAGATTCTAATGATTTTTTTATTAGGGTCTGATCCGCAAACTTTGTTTTGCCAATATACATTATTGACAAACATCATCATCATCATCAGCACATACTTGTCCACTGCTGGACATAGGCCTCTCTTATTGACAATGTTTCTCTGTTTTTATATGCATGCATTATACATATAAACCTTCCTTAAGATCACTCTAGATTTTAAAGAAAACAGCATTAAAATCCGTTGTGTAGTAAAAACCCTCGCTTTTTTTTACTTATTTCAATTACCAAATAAACGTTTCTTAGACATAGTTTATCCCAAAGAATAAGCCTACCGATTCGTAGCGAGGGTTAATTTTTAGTCGGTTCGATTCCCGGTTGATACTAGCAAAATTTAAAAAATGTTTAATGCAGTTTTGTTTCTTTTTAAAAATAAAGGAATGTTTCCTTTCAATAACATGAGCTAACTAAAGGAATTAAAGCTGTTCCCATCCAGAGCCCATAACTTTTTTCCACCCTGTATATTAAAATAATATCAAATGTATTCATAAAGACGTACCATATTTTTTATTACTTAGCCAGTTTAATGTTCATGATACAGTGATAAGATTTGTGGTCTAGGTAAGGGTCTTTGAACTATATGACGAAAATAATTATCAACAGAAAACCACCGGGTTAAAAACGTTCGTTGAAATGTGGGCAAAGGAATCGTAATCATTTACTGTGTGCACCTGTTACAGATACTATCTTAAAAATAATAAAATATCAAACCCAGTTAAGGCATAGCAAATATTGTAATATAAGTACATTAACCCCCTTACCAATAATCGCGTTGCCACTTGTACAACGGTTATTACAGGTCTACTTGAACTGGTTATTCCGTATTCGACATACAACTGACAAGTTAAGTTGACCTTTGTGTATCTTCGAAATAATTGCTATTTCGACATTATTAGGAAGGCCCTAAGTTTGAAAACAAAATCTTGAAAAATAGTACTGAGGAAGAACAAGATAATTTTTAACCCTGTTTTTGTGAACCTTTACCTATAATTGTATTTATTATAAGTAGGTAATTAGTAAGGTACTTGGACATTATTGTAGAGTCCTCGAAACATTGAATATATTATGAATACCTTATACCATAGTCATTAGTTATACAAGATTATCTAATAGATACGTCAATAAAGACTATACATTAATAAATAATTACATTGTTCTTTTCAATCTTGATCTCCATATTTATTAACACTTAAAGATTGCAAACTGCATTACTAAGATAATAAAATAAATCTAAGGGAATAAAAATAAAAAACACGGGTATGGAGTGCATAAATTTCTCTAAAATAAATTAATATAAAATGTAGTCCAGTTCCTGGTTCCGAAACCATAACAAGTTACATTTATAAATATAATATAATAAGCAGCGCATAAATTAAATGTGCAAAACCTATTCGCATTTAAATAAAATAATGTGTCGATGAACTGCAAAATGTCAGGGTTTTTATAAAACTCCTGTGTTTATTTTCACCGCTTGATAAGTACTGGAAGGTAATAATGACAAAGAGCAACTGAACCGGTTTTTGCGTTTCTAGTCGATCCAATTACTCGACTAAAAAAAAACACCGCGACAGGATGCTTTCGTCGCGTTGTGAGAACGCGTCGTTTCCACTAAGAATGAAGTCTAACCCTCGGTTTTTTAGACCCGTAATACTGTGTCGCTTGGGCATAGCTATCTTTTTCATACAGTCACGATTAGAGTGAGACGAACGTTTCTTTAGCGGAGATATGTAGGCCTGACGAGTTTCGGAATACGGGGCTTAATCAATTTGACAAGGCAATCAAAACAGTTTATTAGCCGGCCGGAGGTGTTTGTTTTTGCCAATCACAGCACGTTTTAAGGTACTGAGTGTAAGCTTAAAGTGGAAATGGATCATCCATTTAGTAATAAATTAGACATGGGGCCTAAGTCTATTCTACACTCTGGTAGTTGAATCGTACTGGTAAACAATGTGCATTGCTGATTTTGTTACTTTCAGGTCCGGGTCCGGCTCCTGGACGTGTACCAATGGGACTCTTTTTCAGAGCCTATGTACGCAACGTAACGCTCGTACGGTGAAGGATAACATCGTGATGAAACCCGCACACCACAAGGTGTCTGAACCCTATAACGTCGATGGGCTCACCCCCTGTCACGTTGGGTTAAATACGCCTGGTGGACCGTGGCCATTTTGCTTTAGCAAGTGCCTCTGCCTACCCCGCTTTGGGATTAAAAGGCGTGAAGTGTATATATATCATTTCACCGTTGACCGTAGAGCGATGCTACTACCAGAGTGTAGTAGATTTAGGCCCAGTCAGCTAGACAGTCTATTATTACAACGATATACCTAAAACATACGCTAAGTATCTTTATATTAGAAACTTAGATAGTATGACGGGTATAGCTTCCACGTGCAACAACGACTAAATAAGTCGTTAGTTCTAAAAAAGAGTACACAATCGATTGACGTCATTGATTTTCAGCTAGTACCTGTCACTGCGAACTGAGCCAGTTGCCTTTTTTTCAGCCAAAACTATTATAGTAAGTTTTCCATAGTTACTTGTTAGTCAGTTAAATAAGCACATTTATTTATTTTCTTTTTATTTCTGTGTTTTAGATTTATTTTTTATTTCTGTTTGTTTTATTCATATTTTTATGTTTTTAATGCAAACGAAGCGTCTATGGTCCAGTTGGTTGGATACTTGACTTGTAACCGGGAGGTCCCGCGTTCGAGTCCAGCTACTGGACGTGTGCCTATGGGACTCTTTTTGAGAGCCCGTTTAAGTTGGGTTAAATACGCTTGGTGAACTCTCTCTCTGCCTACTGCCTACCCCGCTTTGGTAACAGTCTCTTTAGTTTTACACATTTAGGGCCTTACCAATAATGGTGGAATTGCTATTTAGAAGATACACAAAGCTCAACTTAACTTGTCAGTTGTATGTCAAATAAGGAATAACCAGTTCAAGTAGAAATGTAATAACAGTTGTGTAAGTAAAAAGGCGTTTATTGGTAAGGGGGTTACTTTTTATACGTCATTTATATTTTGATAATATCTTATATTGTATTCTTTCATT
The DNA here is from genome assembly GCA_012932125.1 of Conopomorpha cramerella. Lineage (NCBI taxonomy): Eukaryota > Metazoa > Arthropoda > Insecta > Lepidoptera > Gracillariidae > Conopomorpha > Conopomorpha cramerella. Next base: position 12,425 of record SJJU01005573.1, on the reverse strand, counting down.
TGTCAGTTATTTATTGTGTCTCGGAAATGATCACATTTGCTATAAGTTACTGAAAATATAATTAATTCTCATTCAATTCAAGCCGTGTTTCCATCATCACAGAGATCTCACTGCCGTCTTCTAGGTAGGTAAGTTATCGCTCCATATTACATCCCATACAGTCCACCGCATTCCACAAGCTATCACCTAAAGTCTGGGTATCCTAGGTGAACAGGTAACCAATGGGCAAGCTTGTTTGATCATATACCTCATCGCAGCTTAACATCAACCTGAATGGTAGTTAAATCTTTACCTATTTGCAGTAAATGGTAATATTGTATTATGTAGCGCATAAATTATGGACGGCATGTCTGTAATATGTGTATTTGTTAACATAAATAGATTGTCTATTAAATGCACACTTACTATTAAATATTTTTTTAATGAAACGCGCACAGACATTACAACTCAATATTGTTCACCGGGTATATAGGGTTATAAACGGGTATAAACGTCGAATAAAATAACAAAGGTAAGCTCGGGCTTGTCTTTGATTATATTCGCGCCTATACATATACCCGGTGAACAATATTAAGTCACTTACTATTAAGTACAAAAACATAAAGTTAACATGATCACACTAAGGATGCGGAAAATCATAATGTTATTTAATAAAATAAAAAAAACTGCGTTGTTCAGGACCTGAACAAAGGCAGTTATTCAAATTTTACTTGAATTACGTTAAAGTGCCCACTTATTACTGCGTCGTAAAGCTCATTTTCACATGTCTCTTGTTGCCTTAGTTAGTTCCTGTGCCTACTGGTTACGGACCTACCTACCTACACAATTATGTAAATTAGTAACTGATTATTGTGACTGCAAGCCTTTTGTAGTGTATACAGTCGTGAACGTAGGTTACACCTTATTATTTCCGGTGCATCTGAATATGCCTCGTAATACCTACCTAGTTTATAATAATAATGATCATCGATTACGCATTGCTTTATAAAAGCTTACATAATTGGAACACGATATGTGCGAGGGCGACACCCGTGCGTTCTTAGGAGTGCCCGGAGTAACCTGACACGTACCGCCGACGACCACCGGAGGGGTTTGGAGTCCGACATACCCCATATACCCTGTCTCTCTTCTGATAGACTGGGCATCCATAAAGGAGATTTCGTTCCTCCCGTTCATTTTCCGTAATCAAGTAATTTTTTTTAACATTCGTACGCACATATCGCATACTTAGAACAAAAAGGACCCAATACGAAGCATGTCGATTTTGTAATTTAAGTTTTGTATATTTTATGTTAAGGTTCAATTTCATAAAATAACACATTTTGTTTTGTGTCACTTTTGTTCTAACTGTGCGATATCACGTATCACATCACTAGCGTATTAGATAGTGCGTCTCATACAAGGAGTTGGTTTCTTACGTAAGTGAGAGCATGCTCTCATCTTTGCTCGCATGTCACAGACCACGTACTATCTAATTTGTTCCCCCGTTGGAATATGATTATAGTTTTGGTTAGTATAGTTTTAAAATATGTTTAAATAGTGTTTTAAAATCAATAATGTAGTAATAAGAGCTCGAATGTTGTCATGAAAAGTGCAGGTATTTTGTTCCAGGAAAAGGCTTTTTATATATTTAAGTCACAACTTTCCAATTTGAATGTGTGTTATTAGTAGGATACTTGCATCCTGTCTGCTGTCTCGGCAAACGCCTGTTTTCCCATAAGTAAGGTTATTGGTGTGCTCAGACCATCGTCAACTAAACCTTTTCGCACATTAGAGCCTTCGTCCTGTATTGATAGGAATAGGTAGGGTGAAAAAAAAGATAATCGATTATCAGACCTATCCGACATGTGCACAAAATTGTATAAAAACCAGCCCAGCGATTTAGAAGTGTTTAGAAGTGTGTAACAAACATCACTACATTTTTGGAAAAGTATCATGTCGGTAGCGGAATGCAGAAAAGCAATTATGTAATTCCCTTACCAAGTGAAATGGGACAGTTAGTAGATCCTAAAGTACTGTCTACCCCCTTCTGAGGATTACGGACCTAAGTGTATGTATTTTTCACTTAACGCCTCTTAATCCCAAAGCGGGGTAGGCAGAGGCTTTTGCTAGAGCAAATGTATGTATGTAGGATTATGAATTAGTACATTATACGAGTAAACACTTCAGTCGTAAGATAAGAATAGGATTAGGATTGTGTGTCTTAAGCATTGCTTAATCTAGAATTTTAGGCTCTACCTACCTTAGGAAGTCTCAGGAAACACTGAATTGAATTCTCATATAACCTATTTTTTCCACTAGAAGTTGTTTTTATAAAAAGTTCATCTCGATTGTGTTGGTCATGAAGGAATAGAGACGCATACAGAACTCAGTTGGTATCAGCGTCGATTAGTAAAATATATTGAAATTTTGTTGGCAGAGACAGTTTTCTATTTCTACATTTTATCTGTTACGCCCTATATCACAATCAGTTGTGTGATTAAGTTGATCCTAAGCTGAAGGTGCTATCTCCGGGTTAATATATTATTATTACATGGGTTAACTATCCTTTGTTTCGATTGGCCATTCTACGTTTGTTTCACAACAACAGTAACAAAGTAAATCGTCAACAATATATTTCATTTAAAACAGCCATAACATTACAAACCAAACAAAAAAATCTCATCGCCTATAAAAGTAATCGGCGTACGGTAGTGGTACGCCGTACGTCAGCGCCGCGGCTACCGGAGCGGCGGCGGCATACGGTACGCCGATGTAGTCCTGCACTGATAATGCTGAGCTGTAGGCCGACACCGACGAGTATGGAACTGCTGGTCCTGGTGCCAGTAGAGCTGCAGATGGAAGGTAGGACCCGAAGAACAGCTGCGGTTCACATGACGTCACCGCGAGGAAGGAGAGGAGGGTCACCTGGAATTTTGACAAATTTGTTAACCTACTTGTCTAAATTGTGGCTTTGTCATTTCACTAGCGTGCAAATGAGACATCTATATGATACTAGTGGACTCCCCGCAATTTCATTCGCGTAATTTCAATATTTTCATAAAACCTATAACATCCTGTATAGAGCGACGCGACCAACAGGATCGAGGTAAAAAGTATCTTATGTCTGTCTCCCGGTTCTAAGCTACCTCCCCAACAATTTTCAATCAAATCGGTTCAGCCGTTCTTGAGTTATAAGTGGAGTAGCTAACACGACTTTCTTTTATATATGTATATAGATGAAGCTTGCTGGTCCTTGAAGTAGAGACAATCTTAAAACCGCGTTTTAGCGCCATCAATAGTGTAATTCCGTCGTCATAAGCTATCGTACCGTGGAGATCTAGCTATGCAAGAGGACAGAGATAGCACACCAACCAACTTGCTGAATTGACGAAAATGCATTATACTATAGCTTAGGGATTATTGGGCGATAGGTTGGCCACTAATCCTCATTAAACTTCCAAATTGACTACGTAAGCTCTGAGGCTAGAAGTGTCGTGGCAGGCGTTATGTCCCCTAGGTTCTAACTACCCCATTAGAGATGATGAACGCGGGTTAATGTATGCATGTTTCTAAGAAATGTTATGATAATGAAAATGTCATTCTACACAGAAGTTGTTGTTTTTCTTGCAAACCTAAGGTTCAAAGGGTCGCGGGTTTCATTCAAAGTTTTATTTTACGTACCGTGAGAAGTTATACCGTTTCAATTAAAATCATTTATTTATTGATAAAAATACATAGAAGGTACGTCAGTTCGGAAAGGAGATTTACTGCAATATAAATAATAGAAGATGTTAACTAAATGTTCCTGCCAATATTTTCTCTGCTAATTAGAATGTAGCATTGTTATATTATTACTAGCAGAACTAATCGACAGACAATTGAGAACGTAAGGAGAAAGTTTCTTTTGCGGTTTCTGTAACTTACACATAGACACTCACGTCTATTTGTGGTGGATGAAATAATATGTTCCAATTGTATTGTAAAACTTTCTTCTCACAAATAAGATAAACGTTACTTGAGTAGAGATCTACCTCTATGATGGTGTTAGTTATTAGAACAAGCGTTCGACTTCCATCCAGCTGGATGTTAAGCAGCGATGTGGTCTACGATGGGACACACTTTTATACAACGTACCTATTTACCCGGTATTTAATCATCATCAGCCACATAACGTCTACTGCTGGAAGAGGGCCTCCCCCAATGAGATCCGTCATTTGGGGTGAAATGCCAGTAATCGCCACGCTTGGCAGGCGGGTTGGCCATCGCAGTGGTGTTGTGGTTTAACTCACAGAGAGCGCTGCTGCCCGTTCTCTGGAGAGCTCCCTCGGTCGCCTCTTACGACCCCCGTGACGGGAAAAGTTGGGCTGGAGTGGTGACACATGTATTATATTCGCCGTCACCACACGGCTATTAAATATGTAAGCTTAAATTAAATATTTTTCACGACACGGAGGCGCGAACGCAAGTGAAACTGTGGCGATGACAACTAGTTAATGAAATCTCTACCAACGATAATGACAGCACAACAGTAGCAACAGTAACTCACCAAAACCAGGTTGGACATCTTCACAAGAACACTGCAACAAATGCACTGAAGAAGCACAGAACAATACCGACTTTTTATATTTTCAGATGTATGCAAATGAGTTCAGCTTCTCAAAGGAATAACCAAGGCTCTGGCTGACGTTTTAAAACTGGGACAAAAGATTGTATAATTGTTGTCAGAAGACATAGCATCGGTATTTCAATGATACAGTGACCTTCGTGTGTGCAGATAGTTTATTTGAATGTCACAATTTGGTAGTCACTCAGGGGGTTTTCCCGGATTTACGTTTTCAATTGTTTCCAGAACTCGAAGAAAGTTTAGATTGAATTGAAACAGAAAGAAAGTTAGTACACATTACACACGTTACCTACATTATTTCATGCCTGTATCCAACTAGGTGTGGTCCTTGACTTGCAACGGGAAGTTCTGGGTTCTCTTTCTCTGGTTTCCGCTTAAATGCGTCTAAACTAGAGGTGTCTAATGGGTCTTCATTCGGAATCTGTGTGCATTAAGCTTTTATGTTAAAGGGAAACAACGTGAGAAAATCCGCAAACATGTGAAGTCCATGACTGCGATGGAATAATCATCTTTGCGGTTGGATTAATAAGCTTGGTGAACCGTGGCTTTTCGTTTAGCAGGTGCATCAGCCCAATCTGTATAAAAACGTTTGATTGTATGTATTTAAACGGTTTTATTTAGCTCACGCCTTTATTTTATTTATTCTTGGGTCAAATTTAGTAATTCAAATTTCACCCTTTCCATTCTTCCTGTCAATCGATTAATCTGAATTTTTTTACAACAAAATCCAGGTCTTAAACACGTGGATGCTTACAGGTGAAAACAAGCAGTGGACAAAGAGGCTTTTTTGTTGTTAGAGCAAGAAAGTAGTACCCAGGTAAGTATCACAGATCTATAGATATAAAACTCAAACTCCTGGCTGATTCATTCATCACTGACAATCATCAACGTCCGGTCCAAACCCTTGACCAAAGAATGCTGACCTTTTGCACAAGGGTTCCTTTTATGATGTTTACGGGAGATAGGATAGGATTTTTTTTCAAAATTCATCTCATAAGGTGGTAAAAGGGTGTACCCCCCTTTTTACCAAACTCCTGGCTGATTCATTCATCACTGACAATCATCAACGTCCGGTCCAAACCCTTGACCAAAGAGAGCTGACATTTTATACAAAGGATCCTTTTATGATGTTTATGGGAGATAGGATAGGATTTTTTTCAAAATTCATCTCATAAAAGGGTGTACCCCCCTTTTTACCGCTTTATGGGATGAATTTTAAATGGAAAAAGTGAATACAGAAACTGCTATCATGATTTTTAAAATTTACATGTCATTTAGTCCAAATGGCCGTTGTATTACACGACGTCATGATGTAACACCTGTAACCAACTGGACATTACGAGAACAACGAAAATATTATGCATTTACGGCATTTGAATTTTACGCCAAACAAAAACCAAAATATTTTATCTATTGTGCTATGTACAACGGAGGTGTCACCGTGAAACAACACCGTATCATAAAATATATTATCTTTTACTTATATTAAGAGGAAAGATTTGATTGTTCGTTTGTCTGGATAGCTCCGAAACTACTTGACCAATTTGAAAAATTCTTTCTCTGCTGGGAACAGCGGTGAATGTTGTCCCACGGAATAAAACCAACGTGAATACACCTCTTGATACAGCTAGTAACTAACCATAAAGATTTTTCTGAATTAAACCAGCAGACCCGGCGAACATTGTTTTGCCAATATACATTATTAACAGCGCGTCTCTGCTATCACATACAGAGTGAAAAAGGACCCCGAGCCGAGTCTTACTTTGTTGGGCTCGTCAATATGATCAACTTTTACTATGACCACAATGCGGAGAAATTAAAGAAATGTTTCATCTCCATACAAAATAGATTTTTGCCTCTGGAGAAGACATTGTACAACGTAAGACTATTGCTCGGGGTCCTTTTACACGAAGTATAGGAATATATAACATATAAAACTTCATGAAGGACCACACCAAAGTCCGTTCCGCAGATTTAAATAGCTAAGCATACATAGGAACTGACAGCGGGGGGCGACTTATACTATGTCGATTGATCGATGTTTAAAACGTTTATGTGTTTATCACGACTACGTTAACTAGGCCCATATTCTAAAACAATAATATCGTTTATTTAAGTGTCACTTGAGCACAGTTTGCATCTAGTACGTACAAGTAATATATATATAGGCACTTAATTTCACATTTTACGTAGGTAATATCACGACATAGGGATGTTTTGAGTGACGCATGCGGTATTTTAGTGAATTTATGTGAAAAGTGAATGTATGAAACGCTACTCCTTGTTTATACCAAATGCTACATGAACCATTAAATCCGCAAGATACTAAAACACCTTTAGGCGTTCCTACCCTTTTCCCGCCAATACATAACCCTTTGTGGGACAACAATACGCCCGGTCAATGATCTCTGCCTACTCCTCTGTGAAACGGGCGTGGCGTATGTGTATGTATATAATATATTGTTTTATGTATTGCGTTTTGTAGCTGGAAATAAAAAAAAACACACAGGACACATTATGAAAAAGAAAACATTTATTTATGCCACGTCAAAATAAACAAAATACATTGACATTTTGCAGAGGTATTTGACAAAATTAAACGTAGTATTTTCCGTAGGGATATCCGGCGACCACGGGGCTAGCGGCAACAATGGGGCTGGAAACAGCTTGGGCAGTATAGGCTACCGGGGCCGAGTAGGATAACGGGGCCGAGTAGGACAACGGGGCAGAGTAGGATAACGGAGCGGCATAGGCTACGGGAGAGGCGGCAACATATCCTGGGTAGGCGGAGTAGGTCAATGCAGATTCCACAGGGGTATATAGGCCGGAAGGTTTCGCGATGACCACAGCCAGGCAGGCTAAAGCGAGGACTACCTGATAAATAAATAGAAAAAGTATAATTTAAAAATATATCGCTAAATGTGCGCCAAAGTCGAGACCGAGCTCGAATCCTTTTTTTGTTGTTGTATTTATTAATGTTGTACAACGTTATGCCGTACTTTCCACTTTACTAAATGGAGAAGGTTCTTTTGAAAGAAAAAAATAAGGAAACGTACGGAAAATTATCCTAATTTGAAAGTAATATACTCTCAGTTATGACATAGCAACGTTTGTCGGGGACAAACCATTTTATTAAGAGGTATAGAAATTTTCATAGCTTCGGATGGCACGTTAAACTGTACATTCCAGTTACTGTTTTGGTTTTCTGGCTGCGTCACACATATAAACGTTGAGATGACCTATAACTTGACTCAGTTTTCTCAGACTCTATTTTCGCCGTAGCGGTTCGGAGATAGATGGCTTTCGTCCCAATAATCCACACAAGCCACTCAAGTAAAATCAAATAAGCAACACTTCATCGGAACCTAATTCGGCTATGGCCTGCCTAGTAAAGTCCGTATACAATAGACAAGTGTTTGACCACACTTCCTGGTATTAAGATGTGATCTAACATGCAGCAATCAACAAATATTACTTTCCTGTTGAAATAGGTAGATGCACCTTTGGTGAATAGTGCAAGATTTGGCCTTCATTTGAAATTCTATACAGTTCTGTTTATTTAGAGTAAAATATGAATTGTTAACAAAGTACTGGATTAACATATTAGTACAATTGAAATACCCCCCTTTTATCTCTTTAATGTTTAAATAGAAACATTAGTTAAAAACATATAATATCGTTTACGTGTTTGATAGTAAACAAGAATTTAATTCCTTGAAGTGTCAGACATGAACATGCAATTCGCATTTACAATTATACATACTCGTCACTAATACATTTTCACGACCATTGCACACTTCTTTTCCCTCGTTGACTTTCTATACATCTTTTCATGCATCCATAGGTCTGTTTTGGTAGAGATCTGGGGTGAGGACTTTAAGAGGCGTAAAGCGCACGCAAAACCTTCGAGCGCTTAAAACGAATAAAAAAATCGACTTACGTATTTCATCATGTTGATTGTGTACCCGTTATCTCCAACAAGGAACTGATAAAAAACACAGATTCACCGTGTTTTTATATGTTGTGGATATAGACAAAATTGGAATGATGACTTTTTTCTCTGCCCGGACGTTGGCGAAAATATATTATACGACATTTTATCGAAGCGACATTTTTAGAGCGACAATCCAACGACATTGTGTTTGATTATAAATGATTTCATAGTAGTGACTCTTGGGATGATCTTGTACATTTTTACTAAGGTAGTGATATTTTATCGAATTTCTGAAAATCGGTGCGCAAACCAGTCCAAATATCAGATCTAGATAATAATTACACCTATTGGTGATTTGTTAGAAGGTCATTGCTATTTTTTAATGCTAACTAGATGTTTAGCATTATATTTTACGGTGTGACATGAAATCTTTGTGTTCATGTAATAATAGGTAGCTACCCAAGTTATAGGTACCATTATCATCATGATGATAGTTACTAACGGTTAAAGGTTGAAGAAAAAAGAACGGACTTCAACCAGTAACATTTGACAGAACTGAACTTATACGGGATAAAACGGAATTGAAATCTGATACCAGCTTTCAAACAAAAAAAGAATCATTCAAATCGCTGCACCCACTCAAAGGTTTGGAGGTAACAATCATATCAAAAATACCTACGAATTGGAAACATACTCCTTTACTTTTTTGAAGTCGGTTAAAAATCGATTCATGAACACGACATAAGTCTCTACCACCATAAGTAATAGGTTTGACATATTTTCCCTAGCTCGTATACTGGTTGCACTGCATCCTTTCAGAAAGAAGCTTAGGGTTCGTTTTCGTGCTTTTGCATGGAGAACCGGAGCCAGATTGGCGGCTTGCACAGTCCATGGCCTTTTTTTGTGATGAGCAAATTGTGCATGCACGACATAAATCCAGCATTTTTGGATCGTCCTCTTCAAGTAGGCTTAGGGACGCTTTTCTGTCTATTTCTGGTAGGCTGGATTGTATTTCTATCATTTATGTTTGTTACCTCAAAGCTTTTGACTGGGTGCACCATTTTGTATGACTCTTTTTTGTTTGAAAGCTGGTGTTTCCCGTTTGGTTCCATTTACATTTTGTCAAAAAATCACAATTAAAAAATAATTAAATAAAAAAAGTAAAATAGTAATTGTTGAAATCGTTTTTTTTAAGTTATTCAAGGATATAGGATAGGATAGCAAATATTGCGTTTCTCTATTTAAGGCACTCAGGCATAATCTTACAACCGCTCAAATAAACAAGGTGTACATTGCTTTGGCACAATCTATTACAACGTACTGTATTCCTGTATCACCCCATACACAGACAGCAAAACACGATTTCTAGATCTTGAAAGAGTACAGCGATCCCTTCTAAAAGTCATGTACTCGAAACCTTGGAGATTTCCTACTGAAGCTCTTTATATATCCTCCGGAATTTTATCGGTTAGGAAACTTTATATTATTAAAATAATCGTACAATATCAAAGGTGCCTGCCATTTGATAGTTCTTCATTAATTCGGAAAAGGAAAATGAGGAGCGTCGTTCCCGTGCAATTTGTGCGTACGGTTTTTGCTCGCAGACAGTACAGTAGCTACACAGTCGGCCTTCCTCTACAATAAGATAAACAGTGCACTAAATATCTACCCTATGACAGTGTTTGAATGCAACACAAGTCTTATAAAATGGCTACAAACGCTCAGTTACGAAGAAACTGAAAGTCTTCTAGTTCGCATTACTTAACAGTAACGCATACACACACATGCACACGCGCATACACAATTCACCTAATTATTGTCACAAGCCCTTTTTGATTGTTTGTTTTGTAAAAAAAGGAAAAGGGAAAAATATCCTGTAAACGTATACCGCAGGGAAGTTGCGAGTCATTTCCAGCACAAGTGTCTTTGACTACTTACAGGGAAGACTCCGTAGACCAAAAATTTGTAAAATGAGTTCAGGAAAATAAATACCTTTTTTTTTTCTATAAACTGTGTTCTGTCTTTCAATAGTTTTATAGATATGTTGTATACTGCCCCTTATATCATCAAAGTTAGGGTGTGGTTAAATAATATTGTCTAAGAATAGGGTCACAAATGCTGACATAATTAGTTAGTAGTAGGAGTAAACAAAACAACTGTTTAATATATTTAAGAGTGTTTATTAATTACAACAATTACGAGTATAAATACAGCCGAGCTTTGAGAAATCCATTGTACACAATCCGAAACGTTAACACAACAACTGCAAGCGTACCACAGGCATAGTATAAAATTGAACTGAAATTGTAAAAAAAAGTTATTTTCGAAACGTCAACAGATGGCGACATTATCTTAATTCCACTTTCTGTCAATGTAAGGTTCAGACAAACGGAATGGCTAGTAACGCCTCAGTATCTTAAATGAAAGAAAAAACGTTTTAAATCATTTTGTAGGTGGGCATAGCGTTTCAGGTAGGTAGATTATATCAGTTTCATTTTCAAATGTAGTACGCAGAGTAAGGTGAGGCGTACGAATAAGCGGAGTAGGCGACCGGAGCGGAGTACGCCGAGTAAGCAGAGTACGCTACGGGAGCGGTGTACGCCGCGGCCAGGGGCGAGCTGTACGCCACCGGCGCTGCCGCCAGCAGCTGCGGGCTGGGCTTGGCTGACGCGAAGGCCAGGATGCAAGCGAGGATCAGCTGAAAATGTAAATAATTTATTTAGTGCCAACTCTATCCTACACTGTGTTATATACGGTGTACATATTATGAATTGCGGAATTAAAAGCCTAGCCTAGCCTACTTTTGTTATTACATTAATGTTCCCACAATATTTATAAAGGCAATTTTGCATGAAGGGTTAGATTGAATTACATCAATAAAAAGCAAGTGTTATTAAAATAAAACGCTTGATTCAACTAAAAATAATCACAGATGTCTTAATTTTAAAATTAATAATAGTTCTACGTAGAAGACGAAACTAAACGTGAAATAAATTTATCAACATTTCTGGGAAACAACAATATTAAAAGCCTGTACAAAGTACGTCCTCTGTTCATACAAAACGTTATTCTTATCCTTGTACGAACAAGGATGCTCCTTATGCTGTTAAGTACACACATCAAAAGTGTGTAGGGATCAAATACATTTTAGAAGATTGGAATCAAGAATATATTTTACAAAAACTTAATTCATTCATAATTTATCCAAAATGTGGTGATAAGTCAGGCATAGGGATTTAGGTAGGAGACCAATCCAGAAGATTAGATTTGATTTAAATAAATTCGATTTTTTTAGAGCTAAAAATGTTCTTGATCCCTAGACACTTTTGATGTATGTATATTAAAGTGTTACAATTAATCGATAATATTGTTTTTGTTTGTTAGCTAAGGAATAAGGAGACAAGGAGGTATGGTATGATTATATTAGATCGTTGCCACGGATTCTGCCAAGTAACATTAGAATTTATTTCTGTGTACTAATTATAATATAAATTGTTATTGCATAACTCCGGAACGGCTGGATTGATTTCGCTAATTATTTTTTTTTGTGTATGTAAGAAACATATGACATCCACTGTTCGACATGGACCACCCTGAAGGTAATACTAATTTTATAATAATAGTTAAGACAGAACAACATCTGTCAGCTCCTGTAGTTAAAAAATAAAAGAGGAATCGTGTATGAGACCCTATAAGATACCAAAACATCTAGTTAAGATTTTATTTAATTTAAATTATAAAAGAACTACTCACATATTTGAACATGTTGTTTGTTTGTCTGTCTTTGTGTGACACTGTCGTATTCGCTCCCTACGCAGGTATTTATATTAGGAGATGACCCTCGCGGACTTGGCTACCGGCGCCTTGATACGTGATACGGGTGCT